>JAODUD010000026.1:11287021-11298712 GCA_026784285.1 Stomatorhinus walkeri
CGATCCCTGACATGTACAGTACGCGAGTGACGCTTTATTTGACTTCCTTTTACATTGCTTTGGAAAAGGATCTGCTAAATAAATATAAGTGACATGCTGAGATTCAAATTTGCATTACATACTTCTCACAAATGTATTGTGCCAATTCCAAATCCATTTGCCCAGTCCCAGAAGTACACCGATTTCCACTACTCACTAGCACGCCGGACACACTAGGAGTAATACCATTATTATAACTTATATTACTTTACCCATTTTCTTAATAGAATGGGACACCTTTGGAGTCTCAACTAATTGAATTATAATTTCATTATAAAATTCTAAGTAGTTTCACAAAACAAACAAAAAACAAATTACTTCTTTACCTCATGTTAGAAAACTAAAATTACAAAATAAAAAAATAAATATAACAAACTGAACATAAACTAATAAAGGATTGTAAATGGCACAATAATATTGAATCGTCATTGCACTGGCGGCTGTAATAACGCTCGTGTGCACTGACTTGTGTATCGCACCATGTCCTGCTCTAACCAGCAGGTGACTCCACTTTCAGACGCAATTGCTTCGGGAAGCCTCACAAGTTCACCCGGGCGCATAAACGCGCGTGTTTACTTGGTGTAAGTATCTGCAAAAAACAAAGCAGTATTGCATCTTGGCATAATTTGATGTAAAATTTGTCACATCAGCAGAGTTGATTTGCTGATGCGTTTGTAGAAGACGTTCAACTATTCATCACTACACATCATACTACACTGATGCATATATTTCACCAACAGTAACTTAGACAAACCAGTCGAACAAATGAAATCAATTGATGCTATTACAATTTATGTATGCTATAATTAAATAACCTGATTTTCAATCCTCAATTTTACTCCGACGAATCTTGAATAAACGTCTTTTTAATTCAGACTTCTTTTTCGGCTGTTTTTTTCTGCAGTGTAAATGTACATCACTTGACGGGACATAAATACTCATAGTATTAACGTAATTAGTACTGTAGTACAAATCAGGAATAAAAATAGTTGCTACTTAATTGAGATAATATTCCTCACAATTTGTTAATGATGAACAATCAAGAGATCAATATTTCAATGACTTTTGTTATTCATTATACTTGTTCTTTCAGTAGGTCCTTAGTAGTTCAGTAGTTGACAAAGGTTTTCAGAATTAATAGATTTAGTAACAAATATAGTAGCTACTTGGGATGCATGCATCGTGATTCTTTAATGAAGAAAAAATACTTGTGTTATTCATGACTTGTTATAATTGTTCCTTCAGTGGTTCACAAAGCTTTACATAACAGACGTAATAGCAAGTATAGTAATTGCCTGAGCTAAATTATGCGTCATGATTCATTAATTAGTTTGTGATTAATTAATGCATAAGTATTGGTGTGATACTATATTAATTTTGCCGCGTCAAGTAAAGTGTTACTTGCATATCCGTTAAAACAAATTATTTAAGTTTCTGTATGTTTCTCAAATATTATCATCACTATATCAACGGATAGAAACTAGCGTATCATCACTCGTACAAATCCAACAACTGAATAAGTAAAGGATGCACTTTTAAGGTTGGAGTGCCCATTTAATTAGCCTATTTGGAAGATAACGTGGGCGTGTCCCATCCGCTCCGGATGTCGTGCTTCATCGGCCACCAGTTTGACAGACACTCGGCTCTTTCCGTTTCCTCATATCCCAGCATCGCCACCTGCAGTACGGAGTCCAAAAGAACCGTTCGAGAAATCCCGAGAACGGCACCCCGGAAACGAATGTTGAAGATATCGTGTGTTTGTAAATGTTTTAAAAAATGGTACATGCTACAGCGTATTTGTTTTGCTCAGTGTTTTTCATTTCGGTGTTCCGGTCTGGGAATGGGAACGGGGCCGAGGTCACCTTGTGGAACATTGAAATCAACTCGGTGAGTTTCTTAGCCTGTATTTCTCTGGCTCCGAATGCTGCGAGTTGTGTCAAACCTAATGGATAGCTTACCAGCTAGCTAGCTCTATAAATTAACCGATGTGACATATTTGTTCGATTAGATGACTGTTATCTAAATAGCTGGATTCAAAACAAGTTCCATACCCCTTCTCGTTTTTTTTTTTTTTTTTTTACCTATCACAGCAGCATTTATATGAACTAAAGTCAAATCCAGCAGTTATACACAAATAGCCAGTAAGATTTATAAGTTCTGATACACACCATCGGACTGCACAACGCAAAATCGACAATAAATTAGCCAGCTTTCATTCCCTTGTGAAAAGAATCAAAGACTTACTGGCTGTGAGGTTTAGTGTCACGTCGTTGCGTCGCTGTCGATGTCAACATATGGCATAAAGTATGAATACAGCCAGAGGAAAACGATCATATCATTTATTGATGCTCGTTAGCTTGGCTAAATAATGAATAGACTTTTGAATATACAGTTTGCCTGTAATGACATTTCTCTGGCCTAGTTTTTAAGAATGATGATCTTTATGCTGTAGTTTCCACACATGGTAGTAACGTGCTTTTTACAGTATCTCGGGGATGTAATACGTACATTAATATAATAAATATTTATCCCGGTCATTTTCCTTCCAGCACACGAGGCAATATATTTGAATTTTCCTAAATGCTTTAGAATAGCTATAATTACAAAAAAAAGAATATTTGTCTATTCTAAGGTTCTTTAATGTTATGTGGTTAAGGCTGCCTATGAATAGTGCCCTGGAATAGTTTTGGGTTTAATGCATAATCTTGTATCACTCTTAATGCTGTTTTAGAATTGAATTTGTGTTTTTTGAATTGAATTTGTGTGATTTAAAACCTGATAGGTCCTTTCATATGGAGACATGCAGAAAACTCAATGGCATATTATTTTTGTATTATGCTTACGTTTGTACATGGATCGGAATGTGCCGGTATCCTATCTCAGTTGTTTTAGATTACTGGTTTCAAGTTATTGCTGAAATGGAAATGTATCGAGAAATGTCTGTGCACATTTTCTTTTCAGGACTATGAAGCTGTTTTCCGTAACACATTGTTTGCAAACACAACTGTCTACATAACCTGTAAGTGCTGCTGTTTCTTAGACAGTCTTACACTTTTTACTCAGACAACATTCATTAAGTTTGCATACAATTTTTTAACTGTTTTGGACCAGCAGTTTCCAATCCAAACGTTATAATTCTGCTTAAATATTTCAGTTCTGTTGCTCCACCGTTTGTTGCTTTTTTATTCGATTCAGTTACTGGTGATAAGTCGTCATGTGATGAAAATACGGCCTTTAACATCAGCTGGTATCTCCGGTCCTCTGTTTGCTACAATGAGGTCTTCAATACGGCGGTGAGTGCCTTTGTACTCAAACACTATTATATATGTTAACACTCTTGGAATTTTCCTGTCTTTTAACATTTTTTTTTCCCATCACCCTCAGGACAATAATGCATTAAATATGTTTGGCATGGAGAAAATGCTGAAGGACAACTGGAACGGCTTCTACAGCCAAGGATTTGTTGAGTTCGAGAACTGCTCTTCCCTCTTCGCTGGCAAGGTGGATACAGGTTGACTTTGTGGAGCATGTTGGCTTGATTATGTGCCAGATCCTTATAGACTTTCTCAAACTTGGGTGTGTTTGTGTACTCCCCAGGTATATTACCAGACCTTTCCTCCATATCAGCCCCTCAGCAAACCGGATGTAAGTACAGAAGAGCTCTGGCAGTACTGTGGAGAGTCTTTAGCATAACTGAAGAAGATGTTAAAAATGGGAGATGGGCTGTCTGCCTTTTGTGTTTTTTATTTTATTTAATTTAAAAAAAAAAAAAAAAAAAAAAAGCTTTTGCTCACCAGAAAATAATTACCATTTTTGGCTTATGGAGTAGTTTAAAATATGCTATGATGATTGTGGTTTCTCGTCCTTTTGGATGGTTTATGGAGATTGTTCTCCTGGTGATTTATTTATCTCTTTTCCCAGGATGATGGAAATGGGCTGTTTAATCGAAGTTCAACCCCGATGTGGCGTGAGAAACCGGTGAGCGGTGGCATGGATAGATTTATGGGGGCATGTTCCTGGCTCTGAGGATTCAGCTTCGTCAGCAGTACTCCCTGAATACCTTTATTTTTATTTGTGTGTTTCTGCTTTTCTCTTTTTCCCCGCAGCCGGCTGGTGCAGTGGCCAAAGCATGGCAGGACAGCCCATATATGTTCATTGTTAAGGTGCAGAATCTGTCCAACAAGCTGGAAGTGGTACGAAGGAATGCGGAGCAGGCCACTGTTTCCTCTCGAAACTTTGCCTTTACTAGTAAGTAGTAAATCCTAGTTACTAGCTTACAGAACAGATAAGATGAAAAAAATATATATTGTGGGGTTTCCTCTGGTGTCCGGAGGTGCGAGTGGTGTGTGTGCCCTGTGATGGGTTGTAGCTTCTTCGATAGGCTCTGGAGCACTGCAACCCAGCATAGGTCAAGTGGGTATACAGAATGTTTGGATGGATGGATGTTTCATGATAATAATGAAGTATGCATGTGTTTTATGCATATAAGAGATAGGGAATGTTGTCTTAACTTGTGTATGTGTGCTTGCATGTCCGCAGTGACGGTGCAGATGAAGGGTCCCTATGGATATACCACCCCTGCAGACTGGCCCCTCATGATGGTAAGATGAGTATATCACCTCCTCCTTGTCCAGCCCGTGGCCGTCGTTAGGTCCATTCACTTGGGGCTATGCCCAGAGTATTTTAAGCCTAGCCCTGAGTATTTAGCCATGCCAGTCTTCCTTTAAAAAGAAAAGAAAAATCAGGCCAGAGGTAAAGAGATTTGGCCTCTGATTTTTTTTCAGTAGCTAGAAATGCCCCCCTTTTATAAACCAGGTACTGTAATCAACACCTGAGGCAGTGCTGTGGTTAACTCCATCACCGTTTTCTCCCACAGTTCTTCATGATCATGTGCTATGTGTATGTGCTCTTTGGGGTGCTTTGGCTGTTCTGGTGTGCATGCTACTGGCGAGACCTGCTGAGGATCCAGTTCTGGATCGGCGCCGTGATTCTGCTGGGAATGCTGGAGAAGGCAGTATTCTACTCTGAATACGAGAGCATCCGCTCCCGTGGCGAATATGGTAAGTGCGCGTGAGAACGCGCGTGCACGGCCTGTTTGTGTGTCGTTAATTTTTCTTGACTTTTGACCTGTATATTGTGTTTTTCCTTGTAGTGCGAGGTGCAATGATTTTTGCAGAACTCCTGTCTGCCCTGAAGAGGTCGCTGGCACGGATCCTAATGCTCATCGTTAGTTTAGGCTACGGCATCGTCAAGTAGGTCCTTGCATCACATGTCATGACTTAATGATAAAAAATTCACTTGTCTCTAGCACTTCATCACAATTTACATTTTTTTTTCTTTTATTATAAGGTATTATCCAAAGCAAAAGCAGAAAGAAGGGTTGCGATTTATGCATGTGCCATGGGATTGAACAAAATTGAACCAATGACCAATTCATTGTTAGCACAATGCTTTACTTGTTGAGCAACAGGACTTGATAAAGTAGTTGAGTTGCCAAGGAATGTTGTCACAGGGTATACAAGAAAGGAATTATTAACGCTCAAAAAGAGAAAAACAAACTGTGTTTCATTACTCAACCCAGTCGATCCATTTTCCTTCAATCACTGAGTAAAACTGTCAGAGACAATAGGGCATTGCAAAAAATGGAGAGATTGCGCAGTGCTGAACTTTTTTCCTGGGTTAACTGAGTTTTCACCAGCCCATGCTATACACGCCTTTTTTTTTTTTGCACGGCACCTTATATGAATCTATCCAGCTATTGAACTGTCATACTATGGCATGTCCAGCAACATTAGCAGAATAAATGTGGCCTTATATATGCGGGTCACGACACTGCTGCTTCAGGAGCACATGATCTGGAGATCCCGTGCCATTTATTTTAAACTCTCAAAAGCTAGAAAGTGACTGTTCTGCTTCGAAGGGTTAGCCTCCCGTTGGCTGTCGGCCGCTCTGCCTTCCTTGCTCTGCGTGAATAACATTGCCATGTTGTACCATGTCTGCACCATGTGGCTGTGGCACTGGCATTCATTGCTAGACCCGCCCCCCCCCACGCACACACACACACACACACACATTCCTCTTAAAGCTTTGTTTTCATTGTCACCTTGACAGGCCCAGGCTGGGGACCACAGTGCACCGGCTGGTAGCAGTGGGGCTGCTCTACCTGCTTTTCTCATCTGTAGACGGTGTGCTTAAGGTGACTGGGGTGAGTCTCTACAGCAGTGTGTCTCAATCAGGTCCTTGGGCACCCCCAGACAGAGAACTGGCAGGGAGCAAAAACATGGACCGTCCAGGGGTTCCCAGGGCCTGGCTTCAAAAACATTGATCTGCAGTTTAGGGCTTTATATTTCTGAATATCTATACAATAGTCATGAAAAAATGAATTCATAGTGATTGAAGACTTTTTTTTGTATGTTAAGTGTTTTTTCTGGATCTTAAATCAATGCTTTCTTTTCCCCCTGATTTTAGAGTCTCTATGGCACCGTAGCACTGATGGCCAACCTCAGTTTGTCTCTCATTGACTCCTGCGTTATGTGGTGGATATCCTTAACTCGTTTTATGAGCATGTTGGCCTAGCACAAGGTGGAACGTTGCTGAATGCTGCAGTTGTGGGCGATAACCGCTGTATTAATCTTTTTGTGTTAAGGTTGGTGAACGTTCCAGAAACTTTCCATTCCATGGGAAGTTAAGCTAGAGAATTTTGGAATGTCGGAAACATTCCATGGGAATTAATGGGAATATATGGGTATTAACGGGAAAATTCCCAGGATTTTGCAACCCTAGTTTGGATATCAACATACCAGGTATATAGAAACAAATGGCTTGTTGAAGATTTATTGCAGTGTTCTTTGGGAAACCTTCTGGTTCTGTGTACCCATTTATCGTATTATTTATGCCAGTGTGTGTTCTGGGGCCTTTTATGATCTTTGACCACCAGCATTCACATCTTCATCAGTCTCTCCCAGACTACCCGCTTGCTTAAGCTGCGTAGAAATGTCGTGAAGCTCTCCTTATACCAGCACTTCACTAACACGCTCATTTTCTCAGTGGTAGGTGAGTGACTGACTTCTCTATAGTGTTTTTGTGTGCATGTGTGGGAACTCCTTGTGGAGAAATAACTATAAATAATAAGGGATTTTGAGGGAATCCCCTTATTTTTTAATCTACAGTTTTGTCAATAAATTAATAAATAAAAATGTTTACTGCTCAATTTTGTTTCAGCATCAATCATTTTTATCATCTGGACAACCAAAGAATTCAAACTGGTGGATTGTCATACTGTGAGTGTATAGGTTTATTTGTTCCAATTATCTTCTCATTTTTCCGACCTGTTTCTCTCTGGCCTGAGCAAGTTGTCAATGTTTGTCTCAGACTGGAAGAACTGGTTTACATGTGCTAATGTATGTATTTGTGTAAAAGGCGTAGAAGGAGATGTAAGTTTATGCTGGTGTGTGTGTTTGTGTACGCAAATCTAATATGATGTGTTTCCAGGGATGGAAGGACTTGTGGGTAGATGACGCCTTCTGGCGACTGCTCTTCTCAACTATTCTCCTTGTCATTATGGTGCTCCTACGACCATCTGTGAACAGCCAAAGGTCAGGGGGTCAAGATAGACACACAGACTAGAGATGGACTAGCATTGGAAACAGTTTTTTATTTTTCCCATTAAAGAGAAATGCTGAAATTAATTTATTCTACTCAAACACATTTATCTTTTATGAAAGATATGAATTACCTGTTAATTTACTGGCCACGTACAGGTTCTCCCATTCTCCCCTTATTGATGATGAAGAGGAGGAAGAGGAAGAGAAGGAACCTATGCTGAATGAAGCCTTCGGTGAGGCACTTCACCAGCTATATATTCTATAACCATTTTGTCCTGCGCAGGCTCACTTCAGAAATAACCAGAAACATTATTGTTTAAACCTTTGAAATTTGTGCACATCGAGTGTTTGTACTGTTCGCCTCCTTTGCAATGTTATTTCTTTTGTGTTATATTTGTATTTTAAAGTAATTCTTCATTTAATAGAGGTAAGGAAAATTCGAATAGAACTGGAAATATGGCCTTAGTGTCTACAGTATGGGAGCATTGATTCAAAACCTCCAATTTGGCTCGATTTGAGAATGAAATTGTCCAGTGAAGCCATCGCTATTCAGTACAATTAATTATCTTTTTTTGTATGGTACTTCATGTATATAGATGGGTATCGTTTGAGAGGGAGCGATACATAATTTAATTTAATTCAAAATTTCGGCTATTATTCTGTTAATTTTATTATGTAGAAGGAATGAAATTGAGGGGATCTAAGCCGGAGACCAATGGAGCTCCGAAACTTCTAAGTAAAGAGGTAAGCGGTTTAGTCTTTTTACGAAACAAAGCAACACTCTTGAGACATTGTGCATGTGCAGTTTTTGTCCAGAGAGGTTAGATAACTAATCTAAATATTTCTGTTGATGTTTTGGAACCAATAAGGCCTGAAAAAAATCTAAAATGTTTATCAGGGAGGTTATTGATTTGGACTTGGAAAATGTTAAATGTTAGCTGGGTTATAACACATTATACTCATAGCTATAAACAATTTGAATTAAATTGTCAGTTTTAAGGTTTAGGATAATTTGTAAATTTGTGAAAATTGGTGCAATTGTGTTTTTTTTGGATTGTTACTTTAGGATAAAACAGCTTAATGTTTTCTCTATAGGATGATGATCTGAAGTGGGTGGAGGATAATATTCCCACATCCGTAGCTGACGTGTGAGTATATCGTGCGGCCATTCACCCATCTTCCATAAGTGATACTTACAGGGTCTTGATGAGTCTCCAGCTAATCTCTGGGAGAACAGGGCATGAGATGGGATGAGAGCCCATTATAGTGACACACAATTGTGCACAACAGGCCATTTACATCAGACCAGCCCCCAGACCACGTTTTTCTCTCTCCCAATTCCCTGGGAAAAAGAGGACTATCTGGGGTCCCCAAGGGCTGATTTGAGGAACGCTGCCCTAAATCACCTAACTCTGTAATTGTACTAAAAGACGGTTGTAGTGCTTGGGGAAAACTCATACAAACGCAATGAGAACATGTGAACTCCACACACAGAGTACCAGAGGCATAGTAAGATTTAGACTAGTTTTGTAATGCACAGTAAATGGAAGGAAAATGGGCTGAGATTATAATACAAACTGTTTTGCGATCCAGTATTTTTTCCTTTCTGAATGGCTGTTGTGCATTTTTTCTAGGAAGTTTGCTTTCCGCCTGTAGTTCAAAGACGTAAAATTAGGCTAATTGTGTGTGATTATGTGTGAGCGTGTGCATGTATTTGTCCTGTGATGGACAGGCATCCTGTCCAGGGTGTATTCCAGCTTTATTCTCTGTACTGCTTGGGATATGCTGTAGACCTCCCCCCCCCCACTAGCTTAACTATCACAGGGTAGAAGGGTAGATGAATTATCATTAAATACCCTTAATTATCATTAACGGAAAAGTCCACGCTCATGGGAGTTTTAATGTTCTGAGGGCAGATTGAAAAATGAGCCAATCAGATTATGGAAGAGGTGGGTCCAAGCAAGTAGAGGAGGTGGGACTAATCAGTCATTTCTTGGTCCCGCCTTTGCTTTCTTGGATCCACCTCCTCTTCAATCTGATTGGTCCAGAGAGAGAGAGCCAATCATTTTTTGTTTTACTCTCAGAACATTTTTGCGTAAGTAAAACTCCGATGAGCCAAGTGCGTGTCTTTAACTGCACCTGCCTTCATTCACCCCCCACCCCCACTTCCCCTCCTTTCTCTTTCTGTAGAGCGCTGCCTGTGATGTTGGACGAGGAAGAGGTAAATGCATGGCTCCAGCTGTATTCTCCCCTTCACAGCCAATCAGATGTGATCATTCCATGTCATGTGACCTCTCCTCTATCTTTCCCAGGAAATTCTAAAAACCAAGCTGGAAAGATCAAAGATGGAGTAGTGAGGCACAACAGAGCGGGCCCTGGAAGGACTGCTATGGTGTACACATTTAAGTTGAATTAAGATTATAAATTAATATGCTGTGGTAGGCTGACTTGCATGGAAGGGGAAAGCTGGACCATCAATTTGACAAAATGAATATCAACCTCACAAGCTAGGACTGGATTATGCAGTGGCATTTTGAAACAAGTAAACACACACACACACAGAACTGATACTGTCGTCCATAGTTCCGTTTAGAATTTGTGCAAGGAATAGAGTGGTATATTCAGTTACAAGCACATTATAGTTTAGTCAATGTCAATGATGCTGATAAACCTGCCCTTACTTACTGACTTGATTTCTTATTTTTTTAATGGTCTAATGTTAGGAGAATGTTTCTATCTGTAGAGGTGAGGTTATGGTCGTGCCACTGTACAGCCTACCACTGCTAGAGGTGTGTCCAGCTGTTTCTGTATATATGCAACTTATGTTCAAAACCATTTTGTGAAAGCATGAAGGAAAAATGAAAATTTGAATACAAAGACTGCCAAGACCACACAGGCGTGAAGACAGGATGTGTAACAGCTTCCTTAGTGTTTATCCGACTTCCTTTATTTCAGATACAAGAGCAACTGCTTAGAATAAAAATTAATATTTAATTTTGCACTTTGCAGTTTCTCGTCCAGTTTGGTTGGACACTTAGGGAAACATCCTGAGGTGTTTAAGTTATTAGACGGTATATGAAGAGTCCTGAATATTTTTCTTTCTTCCTCATTCCTTGAAATGTAAGTGAATGGAAGAAATGAAGTTAATTTTCGTTTAGACCTTGTGGTGCTTTTCAGAGAATGACGGGATTAATTAAACTCAATAGCGATGCAGTTACTTTAGTGTTTATGTACCACAGGTCTGAGTAGCTACGATGCTCACTACCTTTCTGCGGGTTTGGTGGACTTCTTTAATATCGTCATTTTTACTGTATCGTGAGTGAAATTTATGCCTTTCTTTGCAGCCCATAATCTTGAAAATTTTCTTCACTACTGTAAAACTTGCAATTTATTACAGCCTAATGGCGTGTTGAAGCATTTTATTTGTGCATTCATCGGTCCGATCTGTATATTTGTCTCGCAAGAGTTACTTTTGTTTGTTACATTGTAGGAAAATAGGGTGATTCAGTAAAGTGAGTGTGCATACTTTTTTTTGTACCGTATGATTATTTTTGCTGTTCGGAAAAAATAAAATTTCTATTTAACACAGTAATGGTTGTTATCTAATCATTCAAACATTTAAGAATATATTTAATAAAGCAATTCAAAAAGAACTAAATTTTAGTTTATAGGAAGCACTTATTCCATGAAGCAACTAAGCTCGGACAAACCGAGCGCTTATACAAATGAGCCAGTCTAGAGTAAAACTGATCTGAGAACAGCCGTCGAGGGCATTTTTGCATCGTCACGTTGTAATTCGTGCCCACGTGATGCACTGTCTAGAGTCACGTGTGTGTCACCGATCCCTCTGTCACTGGCGTTTTCAAGAAGGAAGTTCAGCTACGGGAAGTGAATGCGGCGAGCACTGCGGGGATAAAGAGCCTTTTTTGTTTACCAAACGTGAACTGTTTTTGTGTTTTATAAAGGCTACGTGCTGACGATTTATTTTGTTTTCACGCAGCTAGCATGTCACTTTTCAGAGGAATGCGCGCAGCTAGCTGCGGTCCGA
>JAODUD010000026.1:11298812-11311375 GCA_026784285.1 Stomatorhinus walkeri
GTAGCGTTTGTTGACGCAGGTGAATCGTGCAGCCTTCTTAACGTCCTTTTTCTTTCATGGAGTCTGCGATTATTGCACATATATACCTAATATCTGATCGTTACTCAAGACGCAGGCAAACTGTAAACCAGGATTATTTTTTCCTAAAAATGCTGATCCATGGAGCAGTGAAGCTGGATTGGAGGTGCTAACCAGCCAAGCTGTTACACTAGTTCTCTTCTCTGTCTGTATATTTTTCATCCTATATATTTTTTGTGGGATTTGTACTCGGGCAGCCGGTGCAGCTCATCTGATAGTTGCCTAAGTTAGGCAGATAAGCAGACCGGCGCGATGCACGAAGCCTACGAGCCGGTGCCGATCCTGGAGAAGCTGCCTCTTCAGATCGACTGTTTGGCGGCCTGGGGTGAGTTTGAGTTCTCCTGCTTTTCTGACAGGCCTTCGATTAAAGTCTCCCGGCGTCATCAGGAGTCGATTTTTCTAAATGTAATTTTCTTGTTTGAAATGCAAGGTGCGAAACGTCGTATTGAGTTAAAACGTGTTAACTTGTTAAAGTTGCACTTTCAAACTCAGTCTTGTTTAGAGCAGTTTAAAAACTACGTGACTTGGTAGCAATATGAGTAACTTCTCGTGATTCTGGCCAAGCGGTAGTGATTCATCCTTGACAGCACACGCGGGCCATATCATTATTATTATTATAACCTGAGTAACTGAAGTGGGTAAATATGTGCATAAGGAATTCAGCCTGAGGCATTCTGGTGTTCATATTAAATCCGTGCTGTTTAGTCATCAGTCCACTGAGGACATGTTCTCTTCTATGCATTTTATGTAGGGCTGTTTGAAACGGCTTGTTTTGGTTCTTGATTTGCTTTGCTTTGAAAATGAACGCTCGCCTTTTGTGTTTTCAGAGGACTGGCTTCTTGTAGGGACCAAACCTGGCCATTTGCTACTGTATCGCATCAAAAAGGATGCAGGTAAAGGAACTACATCACAGCTGACTAAAATGTACCTAGAAACTGCTAGAAAATAAGGAATGGGCCATTGTTGTTGATTGTGGTTTGACTCGTTTCTGTGTTCTGTGGTTTTAAACTTAATAAATCTGCACATGTTTCTGGGTTTGGGTGCTTTTAAAATGCCAGCATGTTCAGTTGTTCTCCATTCTTCGTCTTACACAGGGACTAATCGATTTGAAGTGACACTGGAGAAATCCAACAAGAATTTCTCTAAGAAAATTCAGCAGGTATATTTGTGCATATAAGCCTACACCCTGTATTATAGCATGACGACCATTTGCATGTGTGACACGTTTGTGTTTCATTAGTAACAAAATTAATTAATTGGTTGAATGGAGATGAACATAAACAAATTTTAGAACTATATTAATAGACTCAGTGTTTTGTGACGTAGATTTCAATAGCTTTTAAATAATAACTCTTTGAATGAGATTAAAGAAAATGATTATGAAACAGTTGTAACAAGTAAAGGCATAACAGCGCAGAATCTGTCCGAGGCTGGTATTTACGCCCATGATTTGATAAGATATGAAATGCTGCTGGTAATAGTTAACTGGGTTCTGTGGCTTTCCCAGTCTCCAGACTTGTGATCCTTGCTTCTCCTTCTCTCTTTTAGCTCTTTGTGGTATCACAGTATAAGATACTGGTTAGTCTTCTGGGTAGGTAACAGCTTCAATCCCTTTAACTTTTTAAATGATGCTCATCCTAATATATGGTGTAGAATATGAGTCTGAATCGCAGTTCTCTCTCTACTCCGACAGAGAACAACATCCACGTGCACGACCTCCTGACGTTTCAGCAGATCACTGTGGTGTCCAAGGCCAGGGGAGCGACGCTCTTCGCCTGTGACCTGCAGGTGTGCACAGTGGCCGGACCTGCAATGGCTATGACGCCAGAAGCAGGAGGGGAGGACTCAAGGTTTCTGTATGTATCTCTGCAGCATTCTGACAGCGGGGAAGCCACGTTACGGATGTGTGTGGCAGTTAAGAAGAAGCTTCAGTTGTATTTCTGGAAGGATCGGGAGTTCCACGAGCTGCAGGTCAGTCAGAACACGTTTGCTGTCAAGCTGCTTGTCAGCTGTTTTTGGCCAGTGGTGCTCAGTTCAGGGTGTTCCGTCTTCTCTGTGCAGGGAGATTTCGCAGCACCAGACATTCCAAAGTCTATGGCTTGGTGTGAGAACTCCATTTGTGTGGGATTCAAACGAGACTATTATTTGATAAGGGTGAGTTACTTAATTACTACTTATTTATAGGTAGTATGTTTTAAAACCTTAATAAGTGTTAGCTAATTGTGGTATTTCAAATTTCCAGAAATGATTGTTGATTTAAAAAGTGAGAATAATTATTTCATTTCAGAGATTAGCACAAGACTGTGGTATGCATCTCCTATATTTTGTGCAGGTGGATGCACGTGGCTCAATTAAGGAGCTCTTCCCGACTGGAAAGCAGCTGGAGCCTCTTGTAGCCCCGTTGGCTGATGGGAAAGTTGCAGTGGGTCAGGATGACCTCACAGTGGTTCTGAACGAGGAAGGTGTCTGCACTCAGAAGTGCGCCCTCAACTGGACGGACATCCCCATTGCAATGGGTAAAATGTTCCCTATACGCTCTGGTACTAGTGTTGTGACATTATTTGTCACACATGTATAACATTACAATGTACAGTAACCCCTTCACATTACTTGACATGCCTTGTTTTGGTTGTTCACTAGTAGGTCGTGAAAGCTTAAATGTGAATGTTTTTGCAGCTTACTGAAGCTTGCAGTCGACGAGTGAAATCAAGCATTTCTCGCCGTAACCTTTAAACCTTTCAGTGCTTTTTGAATTTTTAATAATGCGCCCAAAACGTCTTGGTCCCAGTGCATGCAGCAGTGCTTTTGTACATGGGGGCGTAACTTAGATGGCCTGTGCAATGTATAAATGTCTAAATAAGAAATAAGTAAATTTATTATGCAAAGTGTACCATGCAGTACTGTTTGTTTAGAAATCGGTAATAAATAGACTTTTTACGTCCGTTTTCTCGTTCGCAGGGACCTTCAGCATGTAACCCTAGCAGATGCGAAGGGGATACTCTATTAAACATTTCTCCATATTCTGAACATTCATCCAAAATAACATTTTTGGGTTAAATTTGAGTAGGAAGACCAACTTTCTGTCTCTCTCCCTCGTAACGCTTGCAATGAAATTGTGAACAGCAGAAACTATTGGCTGTTTGTCATATAGATGTTAGTCAGGAAGGAAAAAGGGAATTAATATCCTTACCTTCATAGAATAAGTTATGTCTGTTTTCATAATGGGAAGTGCAGCGATATTCAGATCATCAGTGCTTCATTTTAAACTTGACTACGGAAATGAAAGCTTGAAGCTGAGATCTTAGATTTTTTTTTTACATTCTCTTTTGTTTGTGTACGTACAGCTTGACGCTGGCTGTCCTCCTGAACTGAGATCCCCTTAGTCTTCTCACGTTACGGTTCAGTGAGGTCATGATTTATGTATGGGCTGAACTTTCGCTCCCTCAGTCAATCTGTGTTTGATCCAGTTGCTCTCACCGTCACAATAGGAGCTCTGCAGGGGGGGGGTACTTTATTTTTTGATGTTGGTGCTATAGAGGTATGCATGTATGTATGTATGTATGTATTTATTTCACGATACCCCTGAAAGCTGTTTCTCGTCTGCCTTCCTCCAGAGCACCAGCCGCCCTACATCATCGCGGTGCTCCCGCGCTACGTGGAGATCCGCACCTTCGAACCGCGACTGCTGGTGCAGAGCGTGGAGCTGCAGAGGCCGCGCTTCATCACGTCTGCAGGGTGAGCGCCGGCGCAGAGGATGGAAGGGAGGAACTCGGAAGTGCTTTGCTTTCTTTAATCGGTTAATTAAAAATGCCGAATTAGTCACCATGACTACACATCAGTCCACAATTACAATGAAATAAGATGGTATGTGAAGATCACCAAACTCCCAGTGCTTCAGCTTTTCCTCTTTCTTTCCCCATCGCCCTTTCTCGTCCTCAGACCCAATATAGTGTATGTGGCCAGCAACCATTTTGTGTGGCGCCTCGTGCCCGTCTCTATAGCAACCCAGATTAGGCAGCTCCTGCCGGACAAGCAGTTTGAACTGGCTCTACAGCTGGCGGTGAGAATGGAATCGCAGGGTTCTTGAGTGTTTCAGAGGTGGTGGGAGGGGTGGGACTGGCAGGGTGTTTCAGATGGGATGGCTGAAATCGATCCCTGCCTTATAAATGCGGATGCACGGACCTGGTACGGAAGCACTCGTAAAAGCGGTACGTGTGGCAATCGATTGTTATAACAGCACAAACGCGTGCATGTTTTATGCACAATTTGTAACAATTTATGAATTTAAAATTTTGTAATTTTTTGTGACAAATAAAATTTAATATGAAATTTAAGATGCATGAAAATTTCTTGTCATATGAGCATAGATGTACATAAGTATGCATTTGTGTTATTACAACAATTAATTGCTGCACGTATCGCTTTTAACGGTGAATGTGTACTTGCGTCCCACTTATTTGCAAACCTTATATGCTTGTATTTGTCATGCAGGGAGTTATAATTGAAAATAGTGCAGTGTTTTAACAATTGTAACGGACCATTAAAATCTATTTTGTGAGTAATCGTTCCGATATGGAGGGAGGGCTTATGTTAGAGCTGGGCAATTAATTCAGTTTTAATTTCAATTATGATTTTGGCTTCCAATGATTCTCAAAACAAAATAATCATGATAAAAAGATTAGTGCGGCATTTCATTTTGCAGTGAAGCTCCCATTTTGTCTTGTTATAAATCCCGCCCCTTTTTATTTGTTTCTCAGCTGAATTATGTTTAGTAAAAACACTGTAAAAAACTGTTAGTTTTTAAAAATTTCAGTAAATGCATGATGTTTCCAAAGTCACTGAGTGATCACGTTAAATAATCGTTATCTCAGTATTGACCAGAATAATTGTGATCTTGACTTTTGCTATAGTCGAGTAGCCTTAACTTGCATACTCTGGGACTAAGATGATTTGGCTGGTCAGAGCCATTTCTGCTTTCCTGTCAGGCGCGTATGCTTCCAGTTGCCAGCAGAGGGAGATATTTATTCATTTGATTTTAACCTGCTAGCATTCTGCTGTGTGGGCTGTGACAGTGTGTAGCACAGTGAGCCTGGAAGGACTGTTTCCAAAAAAGTCTGAAGCCTGCTTGAAATGTAAATAATAACACAATGCAATGATATACAAATCATATAAATCCATTTTTAACCGAAAATACAACAGACATAAAACACTTGCTTGTGCTGTAGTGTGATTGATGTCCGTTTATGCCTAGAAGATGAAAGATGATTCAGACGGTGATAAGAGGCAGCAGATCCACCACATCCAGAACCTGTTTGCTTTCAACCTCTTCTGCCAGAAGCGATTTGATGACTCCATGCAAGTGTTTGCCAAGCTGGGTACAGGTTAGCGCTCAGTAGGATTTATTTATTGCTATGGTGTTAACTTCAGACAGTCTTCATGTATTCGTGTGTTTCAGTTGTCAGGTGCACCTGCTTGTTAATGCACTCAGCTTGCACCTCCAAACAGCCAATCACGTGGCTCCAAATAATTACTTAAAGCACACAGACTGGGTTGAAATATTTAGCAACTGTTTAGCCTGGCATTAGAACAGCTAAGATGCATGATCTTGGTTCCATGCATAGTGGATCTAGAGATGCTACATGCTACAGTGTCTAAAGTTGTCAGAGAATATGGTGGTAAAGAAAAATCATCCATTTCAAAAATGTCCCTAATAACTGTGCCACTGAGTCTACGTGCATCTTCCCATCGACGCTTTTCTCAGTTTCTTCACGTTTAATGAAAAGTGTTCTTGCTATCTCGCCAGATCCAACCCACGTCATCGGGCTCTATCCTGACCTCCTGCCTTCAGACTACCGAAAGCAGCTGCACTACCCCAACCCTTTGCCCACGCTGTCTGGCGCAGAGCTGGAGAAAGCCCACCTGGCACTGATTGACTATTTAACTCAGGTGAGCTTAGGTTTGAGTACCTGGCGCCCCCTTGTGCCCGTTAAGGAAATAACCTGCGTGCTCACCACTGCCGCCGTGACGCATTGCAGAAACGCAGCCACCTGGTGAAGCAGCTGAACGACTCGGAGCCATCGACCCCGTCTCCGCTCATGGAGGGCACCCCCACTATCAAGAGCCGCAAGAAGCTTCTACAGATCATCGACACCACGCTGCTCAAATGCTACCTGCATGTAGGGGCCTTCTCACCCCATCCACCCTAAAATCCGTTGGAGCATTCCATTATTACCAGGGATTGACATAAATGGCATGCAAGTAAAGGTTAAAATGCGAGGTAATCCCTTGTTATAATAGCAGAAATGCATTCAAATGTGCTGTTATGACAAGAAATGACCACACATTGTAGCCTTTATACCGCAGACGCGTACTTGTGTACCTGTTATGTCAATCTTGTAGTTCTTATTATGTGGGATAATATCAATAACAGTCTGTTTATGCTGTTCTTGATCCGTAGGTCATTTTACTTCTGAATTAGCAAATGCACATTAGTTTGTTTACTTAACATAGCTGATCTAGGAATTCCTTCTCACCAGTTCATACATATATTTATTTTAGTGCAGTTTTGTCGCATCTAAAATTTATGGTCAGGTTTTTTTTTTTTTTCTTAAGCCATTAACATCCGAACAAAGCCATTGTCAAGCACGCCACATTTCAAATGCAACCGCAGTGCACGTTAGTGTCGCGTTGCTGCGATGAAAAATTCTGTTTGATTTTCGGGTATGTTGGGCGTGTTCACCATCGATCTGTGTCCCCCGCCGCCGACAGACCAACGTCGCCCTCGTGTCTCCGCTGCTGCGCCTTGAAAACAACCAGTGCCATATTGAGGAGTGCGAGTACGTGCTAAAGAAGGCGCACAAGTACAGTGAGCTCATCATCCTTTACGAGAAGAAGGGGCTGCATCAGAAAGGTCAGTGTAAAGAATGAGGTGGACGCTTCGGCATGATGTTTACTCCTGCAGCGTTTCACTCGCTCACTGTTCCCTATATAGGGAAATTTATGTAGTTTACTCTATAAGGAATTAATGAAATTGCATTCAAAGATGATCTGTATTGGTATACTAGCAATACTTGCAAACAGAAACTTAAACCGAATTGCGATAAAGTGAAATACAGATGTATATGCCTGTGATTTATTTAAAATTATTATTATTTAAAATTGAAATATCAGCATCGGTCTTTTCAGAGAATTTGTGTATTCAAAACTAAGAAAATATGCTTAAATTTATATACAAATACATCCTGTTTGTATGATTTATGGTCTGCTTTATGGTATATCATTATGCTAGTCTGTGTTGTCTGCACGTACAGTTTCTTGTGTTATATGTTTTATAGCACCCTATATAGTGAAATGGCTGAATATATTTTGAAATTTCCGAAACGTGGTGTGAATGTAACATGATAGCAGTGAACAGCCTAAGGCGGCACATGCAGGCACTCTCTCTTTGCTGTCACATGACAATGTCGCTATAGAACAAGGCCATTGTTGCTTTTCCAGGTATTTTTTCAGTTACACCAAAATTCGCGGCATCATGACCATCGGCATCCTGTTCTGTTCTCTGAGCCTTTTCTGCCTCTTGCTTTGCACCATGATTTCACAGTGATTAGATATTCTGATGTCTGGCTCTGCTATAACAAATTACCATGCGTTTTAATCATCAAGTTGTTTTTGCGACCTGTGAATTTCTGTGTGCAAGTCCTCTGCCTTCTGCTATTCTGCTAATTTTGTGTCTTTATCCCTCTTTCAAATTGACTTAGCAGTGTCCCTGAAAGTGAGATAAGGACCAGCTAACCAATTTGGCATGTTTGGGGCGAGGACATCGCGTGTGGTTTAAATAAAACGGAACCTTATTACATAAAGCGCGACAGACCCCTTTAAGACAGACTCGAGTGCATAATGAAACAAGCCAAAAAGAAAACCTGGAAATACATGCAGCTTAAACAATACCCTTATGTTCCCTTCCAGTAGCACAGCTAATGCCTTCTAACTCTGAAATCCACTCAGCTGACGCTGATGAGAACAGTAAATTAAAGCTGTGCTTTATTACCACAAGGTTCATATCTAGTAAGCAGAAATTATGGATCCGTTCAATCCAGTTTGCAGTGTTCTGCCTTCCGTCAGCTATAAGCAAAAGATTATCTATCTTCCCGTTAGCCGACGCATATTGGAATTCCTTTATATGTCATTCTTCCCCGTTTACACCATATTGCTTCCTGCTTGGTTTTTAGCGCTGCAGGTGTTACTGGATCAGTCTACAAAGGCGAACTCCCCGCTGAAGGGGCATGAGCGCACAGTGCAGTACCTCCAGAGACTGGGTAAGCCCCACGCATCCTCTGTACACCACAGATCCCCATTTCAGTCTTTCGGTGTCAAGTGCTTGAGGCTTGTTACCTTTTCAGGGACGGAAAACCTGGGAATCATCTTTGAGTTTTCTCCCTGGGTTTTAAAGATCTGCCCGGAGGACGGCTTGAAGGTACGAGGCCAAGTTGAGGGGTGTGTGTACCTGCTGCGATACCTGCGCTGAAGGAAGCTGGAAAGAATATAACTGAAATACGTTGTGTGTGTGTGTGTGTGTGAGACAGATCTTCACTGAGGATCTTACTGAGGTTGAGACCCTGCCCAGGGATAAGGTGTTAAACTTCCTGAAGGAGGGATTCAGGGAGCTAACCATACCATACCTGGAGCACATCATCCATGTGTGGGATGAAACGGACCCAGAGTTTCACAATGTTCTCATCCAGCTGTACCTAGAGAAGGTGCAGGGGCTGATGAAGGAGTACCTCTGCTCTCTCCCTGAAGGTGAGCACTAGCCCATATTATAATTTGGGTTTATCTCTTTAATAGGGATGGGTTATGCCCAGAATAATGGAGAACCAATGGAGTTGGACTGTTATGAAAGAATGAAAGTGATTGGTTATCATTTTTGACAGCTGTACCTTGCTGCTCAGGGATTTGAACCAGCAACCATTCCATCATAAGCACGCTATCCCTAACCATTAGGCCACCACTGCCTCATTACCCGACTAGGGTGACTTTCTGGCTAGTAATACCTTTCTGCCTTTACCAGGCGTGCCCCCCG
This sequence comes from Stomatorhinus walkeri, assembly GCA_026784285.1. NCBI lineage: Eukaryota > Metazoa > Chordata > Actinopteri > Osteoglossiformes > Mormyridae > Stomatorhinus > Stomatorhinus walkeri. Next base: position 11,307,970 of record JAODUD010000026.1, read on the forward strand.
TGGCTGCAGGGAAGGAGGACGGAGAGCTGGGAGAGTACAGAAACAAACTCCTGAGCTTCCTGGAGATTTCTTTTAGCTATGAGCCAGCGAGACTCATTAGCGACTTTCCGTTTGACGGTAAGGCTAGGCGCGGCGCCTTCGTAATCCTGCTGAATGTACTGTGTCTGCACTGAGCAGTGGGACCCTGGCTGCCTTAGGTGCGCGTGTGGGTCGGGCACACTGACAGCCTTGCCCTTTCCGTGCGCGTGTTGCTGTCTCAGGCCTCCTGGAGGAGCGAGCTCTTCTCCTGGGTCGGATGGGAAAGCATGAGCAGGCCTTGTTCATCTACGTGCACATTCTGAAGGACACCCGCATGGCAGAAGAGTAAGTGCCGGTTGCTGATGCAGTGCCGCTCTGCCCCCGGCTGGCGCTGCGCTTGCACCTTCCGCAAATGCTGCAGCCTCTGCTCAAGTAGTCGGCCAACTAAAAACCTTTCCTGCTAAATGCAATAGTGTCGCGAAGATACCAAGAACGTAGTCCGGACACTTCCCGAATCGCAGTATTTTGTCCAGCCATTCAAAACTTTTTGAACAGAGCTGTACCCCGATTTTTGTTTTTGTTTGCCTCATAGTGACGGTGACATCCCCCAAAAAAGTGAACCCTTCAGTTTTATCCTTAATGGCCTTATTTATGGTTCTGAATTTCATTTTGATTATCAAAATCCTTTTTAGTGATTTACATAACGTCTTCTCTTTATCCAGATACTGCCACAGATATTATGACAGAATGACCGATGGAAACAAAGATGTAAGTGCAGCCTCATGTTAACCTATTTAGGATCGATCTTTCTGGGCCTGAATCTCCTTATATAACGCCTGCTAGTGACTGTTTTCCCTGTGTGCTGTTTCTGTCTGCACCTGTAGGTGTACTTGTCACTTTTGCGCATGTACCTGTCCCCTCCGGATGTTCACTGCCTGGGGCCCATCAAAATGGAACTGTCTGAGCCGCAGGCCAATCTGCAGGATGCCCTGCAGGTTCTGGAGCTGCACCACAGCAAGCTGGACACAACAAAGGTACGGAACCAGCCGCAGAGCAGAATTCGGGGAATGGACAGGAGCCGTCTCCATTTTATTAATTCAGCCACTGGAGTCGCCCGGAGCTTTTGCCGTTCAGTGCCGCAGACTGGATAGTGATATTGGCAGACATCTGAAGTTGGTCTGCATGTGATATTTCTTTTTTGTTACGCTTACAGATCAGCAGTAAGTGTTTAGAGGTACATTAGCAGAGATTATACACAGTTCTGTCAGGAGAATGTTAAGCAGGTAGTTTATCGGAATGCCTCAGGACCTTCCGCTGTGGAAGTTTTTCCCATTTTAAACCAATAACAGCTTTTGATGCCGTTTTGGTCGAGTGGAAAGCATTTCTAAATCTACGACCGAAGGTTGGCAGCCAGGAATGTATTGGCATTCAAATTAGATAAGCAGGCTATTTAAATTTGATTGACGGAAGTGAAATTTTTGGCAATTGTACTGTGAAGTAAGAAAAAATATGTTAAATATGTTCCATTTTCAGATTTTTAACCTTTGGAGTATTCTCACTGGTTTTCACCACATAACTGCCATTTTCATTTTAAATGAAATTCTGGATTCTCTGTGTATGAGGTGATAGCGCCTTATTGATTTAGCAGTGCAGTTCAAGAATTTTCCAGAGGCCCCCCAGTTGTCACTGTTCTCATGTCTCTTTATCAAAGCTACTTCAGCATAACCCCTACGGGAAGTACATTAGCGAGCTTTTCATGTGATTTCCCCAAAGTGGTCAGCTGTTTAGTAACTATTAAGCAATTACCATTTCACAAGATTCTTATAATTGCTTTTAAAATTGAATGTATAACGCATTCTGTCTTTAGCGTAACAGTTAGACAGATGCGTGAGCCTCTACTTCCTAGTTACAGTGCAGTGGACAAAATGTGAGACACTGAAAAATATATTAATATCAAAGACTTAAGGAGTCATGCAACTTTGATCCATTGTATTCTGTATAAGTCCTGAGCTGTATCTAGAAGGATATGGGGTCAGTCTTTAAGAAGAAAGGCCTTCAGTTTTCGTTTAAGGGATAAGCAATATAGAACGGTACCTCACAAACTGTACTCCATGATTCCTGTATATGTTTTACAGTGTTTCTCTCTGGTGACTGAGGAGACCTTTGATGGCATTTGGCTGTATTTTTGTGTTCGTGAATAAACTTCAGTTTAACGTGGTATATACGGGCATTGTGGTGCATGGCAGCATAGTGAGGAAAGAATTCGCAATAGGGTGGACCGGATCCTCTAAAATGGGATCACATCCCTTAACACAAGTCCTTTCATCTGGATGAAATGGCTCCATTGTAAAACCTGGATATACCATTTCAGATTTCCAGCCATGTTTATCGGCTGGCGGTGCACATTGTGGGTTGAAAACATTCTTTTGGTTTTTCAGAATGTAAACCCATCCGGATGCAGGAATAAGAGGGAAACATGACTCATTGTATTGTGTTATTCTGTTGCCTTTGGGTTTGGATTTCATGCTCCTTACATCAGATTCTGTTCATTGGTCTTGGATGCAAGCAGTTCTGGAATGGCAGCCCTTCCATAGATTCTAGCTGTGTGAAGCACATTGTATAGTTTTTGATGAGATATTAAAGAAAAGTTACTAGAACTTAGCTTTCTGAAGCACTTTTTGATTGAACAGCTATGAGGTATAACTCTCTGCTGCTTGCATTTGCTTCATTATATATCAGGCAATAAATCTGCTTCCGGCCAACACACAAATATATGAGATCCGCGTGTTCTTGGAGAGCGTGTTGGAGGAAAAGGCTCAGAAGAAGCGTTTTGACCAGGTGCTGAAGAGCTTGTTGCAAGCAGAGTTCTTGCGGGTGAGTTACCAATGTTTGTGTTCTCGTAGTCCGCAACTCATTTAGCAACTCCCCATTCAGCAACTTCACCCTTATTTAGTTCCGTTCCTATGACCAGGTCGTTAAGTGAAAGAGTCGCTAAGTGACATCATGGTAGCCTAGGTGTGACTGCGATTGTCCTTAAAACTTTCCTTCTTGATACTCTGTTATTATTCATGACGTGGACCTTTAACAATGTTTTTTGCAATGTTTAACAATGTTTTTGGTCGTAAATCCCACATTGACCAGAATTTTATTTTATTTTTTTAACTACCATTGTATTTTGTGTCTAAATGAGTCCTAATTGTATATAATTGTGTCGTGTCGATGAGTGCTAGACAACTGACAATTGGACTGCCTGTTCTGACTAGGTTCAAGAAGAGCGAATCTTCCACCAGCAGGTGAAATGTGTCATTACTGAGGAGAAGACTTGCCGTGTATGTAAGAAGAAGATTGGGAACAGGTGAGCTGTCCTCTAAGAAAGGAATGACGAGGT
>JAODUD010000026.1:11323091-11336395 GCA_026784285.1 Stomatorhinus walkeri
ACATATACACATATACCTGTAGCAGGGCACATATACACATATACCTGTAGCAGGGCACATATACACATATACCTGTAGCAGGGCACATATACACATATACCTGTATCAGTTTTTGAGATTGCACTTAACTTGCAAGAGGAAACATGTGAAACATGGGGAGAATATGCAAACTCCATAAATATGGAGGAGAGACGGGATTTTAATCCCCAAATATATGAGGTACTAACCACTAAGCCACCATACCTCCCACGTGTAGCACTATTGTAACAAATGAGTATTGTGAGCTCATAAAAAGACATTGGTATATAATCAAGGGACATTCCCTTCATTTGTATAATTGTTTTTCATGTATACATGAAAAAATTACAGTATTTTAACAAATTCAGATGCTTAAGATACTGCTATGCAAAGTAACTTGCAAGTCAGTGTGTGTAAGATCATATGGAACAACGCTTGTAAGAGCATACGTGTAAGAACATATGGTACAGTGCGTGTAAGATCATACGGTACAGTGCTTGTAAGAGCATACGTGTAAGATCATATGGTACAGTGAGTGTAAGATCATACGGTACAGTGCTTGTAAGAGCATACGTGTAAGATCATATGGTACAGTGCGTGTAAGATCATATGGTACAGTGCGTGTAAGATCATATGGTACATCACTTTGAATGGCTGTTTGTTAGCAGCTATGTAAATAGTTGTTATAAAATAGTGTTCAAGAAGACAAAGATAGTAGTTCTAATTTGTCCAATGCATATATTAAAAGTATGTTCTAATTGAATAAAATCATATGTAAATTTGGGTACAGAGAATTTACTTATGGTGGACTGAGAAGTTCTCTGAAGTGAGCTCCGACTGATTCTCGAACGGCGTATGTAAAACGCTGGGGCTCAGTCAGTTTCAGGGCTTGCAGTAGACAAAGGATAAAGAAGGGAGCCATAGAAAGTGGTATATGAAGAACTGATCTCTCTGCGGCCGTTTTAGATGAGAGACATGATGAGGAGAGAGAGCCTCGCCTTCATACCTGCTAAGACCTTTCGGAGAGATATGAATATAGTTAGTTTGCCATACTAAGCTTAGCCATAGATGTGAGAATGACTGGGTGCTTGCCTAAGGTAACCAAATATGTTCTAGAAAATAATTATAAATGAAGGTACACTTGTGACAGAATTTGAAGCCTTAGATATAGAAAGCAGGGGTGTTTAGTGACATCTCTAGGTATGAAACCTTACGGGTTTTTTTTATTTTGTGCATTATCTCTCAAGCCTGCCAGTGTTTCTTAAATAAAATATCTCTGCCTGTATCTTTCCCATTCTTAAGATACCTACACATTCAATCCTTTTTATAATCAAATGAAACCAAATTTTCCTCCTGATATAATCTCAACTAAGTGTGCTTCTTTAACATGAATTGCATTATAAATTTTGTGTAAAAAAATAAAATAATGTAAATATTTTAGTATAATAAATGGTAAATAATAGCATTTATTCTCCATTGTTTCACAGATAAGCACCAATCGTGCCCTCTATAATTTTCAGTTTTAAGATATTATGTATTTCAGATAAAAGTTTGCATATTAAACAAGAGTATTGAAGCTACATTTTGGTATCAGCACCTTTGTCAAAGGCTTGAAGGCTTGATTCATTTGCTTTCACATTCAGTGATGTCAGAAGAACGCCTTCTGCCTGTCTCATCTGTTTGTTCATTCTCAGGTATATTATATTTTACTAAGTTTCTGTTCTGATGGTTGTAAGCAGTAGTTTGATATAGCTACATTCCAGCTGTATACTGTAGGCGTATCCACTGTTTTCTCCTTCTAAATTAATCATTTTTTTCTTTTTTCACCCCGGCCTCTCTCAGTGACACCCATATAGCTGGTTGCTTGTTTTGTATCCGTGGTGACTGAGATTTTATGTGATATTCTGTCCGTACCATTTAGTAATTTGATTTAGGTCTTTTGTATCATGCAATATGAATGCTTTTGCTTACAACTCAGTCCAAATAAATTTTCCTTCACTCTGACTATTGTTTTCTGAGAGGAGTTTGTCTTGATCTGTGCAGAATAAAGTGTATTAGGGCCAGCTGAATCTTTACTTTGCCGGTCACTTTATTTCTTCAACCTAAGTCGACTGTTAGAGTAGCGTCATTGTTAGTTTGGAATAAACTGCAGACATTTGGGCGGTAAATGAAAAGGTTGCGTGGCGCCTCCACGCAGTGAACTCCTTCTCATCTCTTTGCTCTGTGGTTGGAATCTTTAGCTCAGTTCCAATTCTAGAACACAACATGAACGAGATGAAAAGGCATAGGAGGGAAAAGCTGTTCTCACCGCCGTGTAAATGTCAAACTCCATTTTGTCTCTCTGATCATTTACACATAAGTCTTTTGACACAAAGTCTAATCTCAAATTTGATGGTGATTTTTTTAAACTCATTTGTGCCATTTTGTCATCTTTGCTCATATTGCTCCTTATTCCTCCTTATTTCCTGTCCCATCTCACGCTCATTTGATAAATGTGAATCTTGAATTTAAAATGAACCACGTACTGACATAATTTTTAAAGGGTAAATATAACACAATAGAAAACCCTGGGTTTCTCTCTGTCTTCTGCCTTCTGATATTGCTTTTTTTCTCCACTTCTTTTTAAATCTCTTTTATAAATACTAAGTATCCAGGAAGAACCTGATTCTACATCCTAGTTACCTTGACAACAGGAGGACTGTGACACAGTAGAATGGAACAGAAGGAATAGAATAGAAAAGCGCACCATGCTAGCTATTTGAGTGGTAGGAGAATCACCATAGACACCAGCATAACCCTCTTTCTTCTCACAAATGCACAGAAACAGTGCTCACTCCCCCAGGTGCAAGTGCTCCTCCGCAGTTTGTATTTTTAGTAATTATCTATTATAAATTTTGCCCATCACCCTTCACTGCACCGGCGGAATTAACTGGCAAATCTTTCTAATTACATTGTTTCAGCAAACAAATCTGAGATCCTTAATTATAACATTTTATTGTTTTCCCTTTTATTTGTTTTTGGTGGTACATAGCGGACCTTTGGAATTAGTGTGCAAACTGTGTTTAATTAGACCTTAGAAGGAGAACCCAAATTAGCATTAGCCTTCAGGTTTGGCTGTCGTTGTTCATGTGACTTTTTCTTTATTTTTAGTGCAGCGTGTGCATACTCACAATTAATTTCAGTATAAATTTCTTCCCCATGAGTAATGATAGGGCAGTAGAATTCATTTTAAGTTTATTAATGCTTTGGGTACGTAATTTCAGCATGCTTGGATCTAGATTTAATCACTAGTATGGGTGATTTGCATATGCAAAGATAGATACAGTGAAATTCAATGCAGGAGGAAGATTTTGTGAAGCTATGTGTAACTCCCTCTTTAGAGCCATTTGCGTTTCAAATTTCTGGCATGTTTACATACAATAATCTGGGGAAAACATCCTTTGATGGCGCAAATCATCAGAGGTGTTACTGTAGCAGAGAAGACAAAAAAAAGCGAAGATTGGATCCCACCCAGAAAATCTGTGCCCTAATGAAAGCGACAGTACCACCAGACTTTGTGGCCATGCTGTTGTTCTCTGCTAATTCCATTCCAAAATCCTGACACACCAGACCACAATCAGATTATGAGCCAATTAGACTTGATTACCGGCTTATTGAGACCAGATTGGCGGTGCTGTGCAATGTTCCCCTGTAAGGGTGCTGGGTTCACATTGTCTCCAGGTTTCCTTTTGTAAACTGTGTGTAAATCTAACGTCTAAGGTAATTGAATTCGTGATTCAGGGTCTCTCCATTAGAATTGTGTAAACATATTACATGACATTTAGCACATAAGCATTAGTAAAGTAACACCCATGTGCTGACAGCCCCTCACTCACCTATAGCATGTTGTATATAAATAGAACCATACGGAGTGTGCAGGAACATATTATGTGTAAAATGTCATATTCTTACATCAAAGGCTTAATATGTATTTATTTTTAAGTGTTTATTGTTTTATTGTTTCCTCTTTGTATTACTTATAATAAATTATGACTAACCATATGTTTTGTAGCAGTGGATGTCATAGCTCTATTCGTTAAGGCCTAATAAGAAAACGCACATTAAGAAAAAACCCTGAAGGTCACATCCTTTACTTGGCAAAGCGTCTTGCATCATTGTATTTCCATCCATCCATCACCATAACTGCTTAATCCCGACTGGGGTCACCAGACCCTATCCAGGGAACAAGGGGTGCAGGCAGGAATTAACCCTGGGCAGTCGCCAACACACCACAGGGCGCACACACACTCACGGGGCCAACTTAGACTTGCCCACCAACCTGACCTGCACGCGTTTGAACTATGGGAGGAAACCAGAGCCCCCAGCAGAAATCCACACGACCATGGCGAGAGCATCTGACCTCCACACAGGAAGGGCCCAGGACTGAACTCAGGACCTTCTGGCTGTGAGGCAGCAGCACTGACCACTGCGCCCCCACGCTGCATGTAATTGTGTTTCTAATAGTTATATTTCCATTGGTTACTATATAGTCTAGCTGGCTACAATATTGCCAAGGCACCCAGATCCCACATGCAGCCCAGCTCTTCCCCCAACAGCCTCACCAGTTTATTAAATCCACCTGCATATTATTTCCTATGTAACTGGTAAAATACCAGTAGTTTTAGTTAGTTTGTTGGAGGTATTGTGGATCACTCCTGTAGTGAGAATTTTCTGTTTACCAACCTATTGCCTGTTTCTTTACTCAGTGATCTGAATTCCAGTTCTGACATTGTCCTACTTTGTGCTGGTTTTTGTTTCTGATGGATTACTGTTGATGACTTTGAGTTTTGGATCCTGTTTTGGCCGTAGAACGATCTCTGCATGGACCTCCACCTGATTCCTTACAAGTATGCAATTTAGGACGGGACATTCCCCTCTGCACGTTCATCTTCTAAACATCTCACTGACACTGCGCTTTTAATTTGGCTAGAAATAACTAAGTGCTTTTAAATCTTGTCTTCTGATGACCGAAGCGACTTACCCTGTATGAATCGTGTCCTGTGAAATGGACACTTCGCCAAAAAGCCCAAACCCAGTCACAGATTAAGCCTGCTTCTGACAGAGCATTAATAAAAGTGAATGTAGATCCTTCTTTTTTCTCTTCCTTTCCTCTTTCTTACTTTCCTTCTGCCTATTTCATCCCTTCTGTTTCTTTGCAAGCTATTTGCATGTTCATGCCATTATGATACTCGGTATATTTTCTCACTCCATCCATCCATCCATCCATTATCTCCCGCTTATCCGAGGTATATTTCCTCACTCATCAAGAGAAAGACTCCTGACTTTTCCCCACGCACTGCTTGTCTTTAGGAACTCTGGTTCTCAGTCTAGCCAACTAAACCAACGTTGCAGATCCCTTGACTACCAGCAGTTAGAATATAGGATGTTTAGAAAATGCAACTTTACATTGTAATAGTGGTCATCATTGTCATTGTGTTCGCTGGGGAAATGTTTGATTGCTTTTACAGTCTAAATAATGGACCTTGTTAGGAGACATATGTTTGTACACATCTGACCTATCTGATCTTCTCTTGAAGACACATGCATCCCATTTGACTCAGAGTGAACCAATCTACTGTGCTGACCTCTGAGTCTTATTTCTGTTTGTCCAGGTGACACGTCCCCCACCCGGTGAGCATCCAGAGCAGGTGACCGGTCACTTTGATGAGAAGGCGTACCTATCTGGGAAGCAGCTGAAGGCCGGAGAGGATCCCTATCGAGAGCACGCCTTCAACCTGCAGGAGAGCGACCGGCTGGGGAGCGAACGAGGCATCCGGGACACACGCCACTACAGGTGGCCGTCGCGTCTCACACAATCCCGCAGACACGCTCTTCCTCTCCCCTGCACTCACAGATCCGTGTGCTACTGTGAGCTGACCATCGTGGACATCGCTCCAGCATCCACATACGAAATATTCCTCTCTCTTCCTCCTTAGCCATTGCGTGTAACATTTAGCCAAGTCTGCACAGGTCTAGAATCCACCTGGGTCAGTACCAGCTGTGATCAGAGTACTAAATGATCCAGATTCTTAAACCTTGACCGTCAGCAGCTCAGACTTGCATAAATGCTAGCAATGCTCCCTAATTTCATTCCAGTGTGCCCCCCCCACATTCAAAATGCTTCTGACACCCCTTTTAAAATCTATAAATTGAATGTGAAATCCAGTTATAATTATTATGCTGATCTTAAATAGATTTTCTTGTCGTTGCATGATCATTGCTTAAAAGAAGAATGAAGAAACTAGAATAGAGACTTAATGCAGTATCTGACCACATTGTGTTTCCTGCAAGTCACTACTGCTTCTTATTAAGTATGGGTTTTGTATCCTAAATTTTTCTATCATTTTCTATAATTACAAAAATGATATTTTAATTACTGGGCCCTCCTTGATAAAGATGTTTCTGGTTTTTAGGTATTTACTCAGGCAAATCTTAAGTAATCACAATGTCAGTATATGTTCTTACCCAAAACTTATTTGAGTATTCTTTTTATTTCCTTAGATGTGCATCTCTGACCTTTGACCCTGATCTGCCACCCACAAGCGTTATCATTACCTTCCATAATGAGGCAAGATCTACACTTTTACGCACAATCAAAAGGTAAAAGGGGTCTGCTTCAAAGTGTCAGATAATGGAACAGCTACATCTGTCACATAGAAATTCTGTAAGAGATGTAATTCCATGTAATTCACACAGTGTTGTGGAAGTTACTCAAACAATTGAGTATAATGAGGCACCGTCACACTGTACTCCACTGGCTGGTCGAAACAAAACCTTGGTCTGGATTTGTTCCTTTCTTCCTTTCTCTAATAGATTACTTTTGTGAGTATTTTCCCCAACACTGAATACACAGGTTCATTTTAATTTTTGTTTCCCATTTTAGTGTTCTGCTACGGAGTCCCCCATCTTTGATCCAGGAAATAATTCTTGTGGACGACTTCAGCAATGACCGTAGGTGCCTTTCAAATAGATTAATACAAAACAGCTTTTTTTAGGGAATGTCGTCTTTTGGTTTATTGTGTTAACATTTACACATAATTGAAATACTTTTGCAAAACGATATCAAATTAATATGTGTCTGGGGAAGGTATTGCTCATCATAGAGGTTCAGAGAATTCATAAAGAGACTCAAAATTAAATTCTCTTACTAAATTATATATATTGCAGAAATTAATTTGTGCCATTTTAGCAGACTAAATCTGCTCTTTAAAGGACTACTGTATCGGACCAGTGAGATCCAATTCAGGATGCTTAGTTGGTTAATACGCAAGAGAACTATTTTGGTGCAGGCTGTAAATGAACTAAAGAGACTTAGCAAAGCGAGGTTCGAACTGGAGTTTTCCATGAAAAACAGTTTTGCTAGAACTTTAAAACACAGTAGACCTACCAAGATGGAAAAGGTGAGGTTAGTTTAATACTTGATGATATCATCGTTAATGATTAAACAGTTTTTCCTTTCATTTGACCAGTCTCATTGAAATCTGTCACATCTGGCCCACGTTCTTCAGGAAAGCAGCAGCAGCTGTTAATAGGGCTTTTGTTAGTCTTGCTTTATTTTATGAACTCAGAGTAGAGGTATGCCACTGCTGGTTCTGCTTCTGGAAAAGTGTGAGCTGCGGTAGCTTAAAATGCTTGTCCAGTGCAAAACACTTCACAGACCTACCGGAATTTGAGCCAATGTGAGAATTAGTATCATTATTTAGCTGGTTGAAAGCAATCTGTGGAATTTCTGCGGTCCACTTTAGCAGTGCATTCACACGTTCCCACCCCACACCCAGTGAGAATTAAATTTTTGATTCTTACTTGTCAGGCTAAAGCCAATGAAATCCGTGTGTCAGCTTGACTGGAACTCAAGCAGCAGAATTGTAACACTTACGGCTGTCCTGATTTAATTAAGATAGTCATATAGTCATACTTTCCTTAACAGAAGTAGATTTAACACACAATTAAATATGTCTCACTATAAAAGTAAACTGTAAATGAAACTATGTTTAATCCCAACAGGCTGTGGTTAGTTAAGAAAATCTCACTGTAAAAGCTTGATTGTGGTCTAGGCTTAAAGTACAGGGCAATTTCAATGCAGTGAAAGGCCAGTGGACCCATTTGGAAGAGCCATTCAATAGGGAAGCCTGCAGTGCCACTTCTTAATCCTCCTTCCTCTGGTCCCATCTGCCCCCCGCCCCACCCAAAAAAAATAAAGAAAACTGCATGCAAATCGCCTCAAAATCACATATATTCTCTCTCTGGCTTAGTGGACTTGTTTTTGCTACACTGGGGAATTTTTTTGATTAGAGCAAGGAGTTTAGACAATATCAAAGAGCCGTGTAATCCTCAAGATGCAGAATTGGTAATCTGTGTGTTGGGGCACGATTTGCAAAGGGCTCACGGTTTCAACTGAGGATTAGCTCTCTGTGCAGAATGTTGTGTCGTAACTGACTTTGCTTATTTTACATCAGGTAACAGAGGCCCAGGTCATGCATTTGTAATTAACCCAGTGACTCAAGCCTCTTTATTAACCAGAAGATGGCACACATCTTCCAGCACAACAAGCAAAGCCTACTTGCTGTCTCCGGGAACGTACTGTCTGCTTGCAAAACCTCCCATCTCTTGCAGCCCTAGACTGCCAGCTTCTCACTGAGATTCCCAAGGTGCGCTGCCTAAGAAATGGACGTAGAGAAGGTGAGTGGAACCATGGGTAGGTCAGAGTGCAGTTGGGGGAGTTAAGGAGGTGCACAAAAGCAGACAGTGAATTGGGAGAGGAGTTGAGGGAGGAACAGAAGGAGGCCAGTGGAGAGTAAAATATCTTTACATTACCAGGCCCTGCAACAGAATATCTTTGTTCTACAAGTGTTAATAAATACACCAGTACAAGTATCCAAAGAGTATCTCTAGATTGCTTTTTGTATTAATAGACATTACCATTACAGATTATTTTTAAGCTGCAGTTGTCCAACAATGTTCCCCATATTTTGTGCCAATGTCTGGGTTCTGTAAAGACTATGAAGAGCAAATCTTTGGTTTGTATCAGAACATTAACAATGACTCTGTAAGTCATTTGGAGCCAAAGAGAATGTTCTGTGATTTTGGGCCCAGAAATGAAGAGTCTGGGAGATGACATCAATGTGGTTTGTTTTAATGAGTAACTGGAAATTGTTGAAATTTTGACTCTGAGAGTCCATACTGGATCAGATAAGTCTATACACAATATGACACAGTCTCAGGGCTGCTTCTCAACAAACACCTGTCCCCACTCCCTCCCTAATTCTCTGTCAGGGTTGATCCGGTCCCGGGTTCGAGGAGCTGGTGCTGCTTCGGCCTCTATTCTGACATTTCTAGACAGCCACTGTGAAGTCAACACAGACTGGTTACAGCCAATGATCCAGAGGGTGAAAGAGGTATGAGCCTTTTAATTTTTATTTACTAAATTTACTCACTTATTTAGCAGACACATTCATCCAAGGCATTTGAACCAGTGACCTTCTGATTGCGAGTTCTAACCCATTATGGGTGATACTGTTACCTCACATCTCTGCGGCTGATTGGGTGAATCTCACTCCTACTGTGTGTGTGTGGAGTTAGCATATTCATCCCTCACCAGGCAAGTTTCCTCTACGTCAATGTTTTTCAACCTGGTCTGTGGGGACCTCCATACAATCTATGTTTCTGCTCCCTTCTAGCTCCATACAGTCTGTTTTTGCTCCCTTCCAGCTCTGTACCAGACAGTGCACATGTTTGCTGTCTCCTACCTCATTTGTATTTCACACAAACATAAGTTTTAAGTATTGAAACAAACCATGTACATAACATGGAACCCTGTCTTTTATCTACTCTGACTTGCATACTTTTACATATTCTACTGTGGAAAAAAGTTAGGAAATATGTGAATTTATTCATGAATGGCTCTTTTTAATGGCTCGATTGCTTTGGAGCATTTCTCAACTGACAACTAACATTTGTAAAGCAATACGGCTAATCTCCACATCATAATGTCATTCAGTCATTTCTCATTGCTTCACACAAATCTCCAAATGTTTTAGTGTATGTATTGCAAACAGTTTTGTACAGTTGTCATCATTTGGAACAATTTTCAGTTGCTTTAATCTCCTTGGTCGAAATAGATTATGCTATTTCCCACTGTAATAATTTTACACCCAAACTATATATGTATATGATCATCGTGTTAGTCACCACATACAAGCTTTCAAAATGACTAAAAAAATATAATCAAAACATTGTAGTTATATATTATTGTTGTGTCAGGGGCGCCGTAAAGGGGGGAAGTCAGAATCACTGCAAAATACATATACATGTGAGTACTTTCACTTGCCAGTGAACTCTACATACTGTAATGCAGAGCCTTGCAGTGCTGAAGCTGGTGTCTTTGACATGAATAAGTATTAGATTGCCAAAGAAAAACTATCAGTCAGTGACAATGAAAAAATGGGAACCGACTATCATTCAGCACTGTGGAGTTCAGCAGCAGACTTACACTGACATACTGACAATATTTCTAAGCATTATTACTCTCATGGTTAAAACAAACTGACTGTACTTTTCATTTTGGTGACACAGATGAATTCATTGGTGGAATTATTTGCGTTTGAGACATGGGGTAATTGTTTTGGGGAAGTACAGGCTTTTGCAGCAAAACCATAGTGTTGTGCTATATACATGAATTTTTCTGAGAAATGCTCTTGTAGTCTTGAGCATGTTAAGCATGTTTTATGAAATGTGCTGAAGCAATCGAGAAAAACTGTAATGCGATTTGATCATCATGTAGGTAATGAAAAATGTCACATCTTTATTGAACAGTCACTGTCATTTATGGATACGTTTGTGAAGCGAAAGTGTGTGAGGTTGTCTTAGCTGAATTCTGTTGAAGTGCAGTATGGTTTGATGAAAGTGAACAATCTACAGTGATGGAAGATAGTTTGCAAATTAATATACTCAGCATCGTTGCTGCTCACCCTTTCAGAGATCAGTAGCATCATTGCTGCTCACCCTTACAGAGATCAGTAGCATCGTTGCTGCTCACCCTTGCAGAGATCAGTAGCATCATTGCTGTTCACCCTTGCAGAGATCAGTAGCATCATTGCTGCTCACCCTTGCAGAGATCAGTAGCATCGTTGCTGCTCACCCTTACAGAGATCAGTAGCATCATTGCTGTTCACCCTTGCAGAGATCAGTAGCATCATTGCTGCTCACCCTTACAGATATCAGTAGCATCGTTGCTGCTCACCCTTACAGAGATCAGTAGCATTGTTGCTGCTCACCCTTACAGAGATCAGAATAGGGGCAGTCTTTGGAATCCCAAAACATGTGACAGCTAAGAATCTGCAGGCTTCTCTTGCATTTGATTATGTCTACCAGAAGAAATACTGAACAACAGTAGTGTTCATGGAAGATTATCACAGAGGAAACCGTTGCTCACCAAAAAAACATTGCTGCACAGCTAAAGTTTCCCAAATGATCTGGAAATTGAACAGCAGTATCCATCCACCCATGCGACTTCTAACCACCTACTCTGGTCATGATTGTGAGATTTTGTAACATTACTGTGTCAGTCATCTGTGGACAGATTTAGGCACAAGTCAATGCGCATAGTGTTTTGTTTGTCGAAAAATGAACTCCGCATACCAGCATCACAACCTCATCCCAGCAGTGAAGCATGGCGGAGAGATGATACTGGTGTGTTGCTGCTTTACTGCTGCAGAGACTGGCAGACTTGCAACCAGTGAGGGACCAATGAATTCTGAATTGTATCAAAAAATTCTACAGCAGAATGCCAAGGTGTCTGTCTCTAATCTAAAACTCAGAAGACTTTCAGTCATACAACAAAACAATGATACAACGCATGGAAGTAAATATGAAGCAGGCCTCACAGAGAAAACATCCAAATAACATACATAGAAGAATGTAGAAAAACACCACACAGGTGTGATCAGCACTTGCAGAAAGGTTTTGGTTTAAGTTATTAAGGTTTCGGTGTAAGTCGTTATCAGGAAAGGAAGTTCACAAACGTTCCCCATCAGTAACCTTGATCGTTTAATTAAATTATTTGTTTAATTATGATATGGTAATGTAAAATGCTGTGAGTAAGACTATTATTATGACTTGATGAAGATGAGACCGCATGTCTGGAGATTTGATTCAGAAATCCAGATAATTCCAAAGGTATCTTTTTCTCACTTTTGCACATCCCCACAACCACGAAAGGCTTTGTTACAGTAGTGGAGTAGAGCTGCGGTACGTGAGCGTGCAGCAGTGAGGGTCGGGGCTGTCGAGAGCAGCGGCTCTGGGATATCTAGTCGCCTGAGGGTTGCTTTGCCCTGCATCAGCAGTTTCCGCCTGCAGAGCTCTTACTGACATCTGCACTAGAAACAAACCAAATTGCTCCCCTATGACTCTCCCCCTATAGTCCTCTTGCTACTGCAGATTATCCTTGTGGCATTTTAACTACATTCTCTAGTCTTTATTGTCCACCACTAAAAAACATTACAATTTTTTTCCCTGTTGTGTACTGTAAAGTGCATAAAAACGGCTTTTCCTGAGGTCTGTTCTAGAGGGTTTTCTTAGAAACCACACTGAGTAGTGTGTTCTTTAAATATTGAGTCGCTGTTTATTTTTATTATGATGTTTCTTATTGATATCGGAAAAATTCCACGTATCTGCTTCTGGAACCTCTTACACTAAGCCTGAGCAACCTGAACATATATAATATGTGAAAACCAGAGACCTTTTGTAATGCCCTTTAAATACCTTTGAATGCAGTTAGAACATTAACTGCTAAATGACATTTGACACATTGATTGTGGATGGCTGCCCAGTGCGAATTATCTTTGCTGAGGTGCTTTCTGCTATTAGAGTGGTTAAACTTAAGTATACCTGCTTTTTGACCCCATAATGCAGACTAGCGAAAATGATAGTCGAAGAATGAATCTCTCTGCATCAGGCTAATGTGTGCACGTCAGTTCTGCCGGGAAAAAAATAATGGGGAGTAAAGATGAGAGAGGAATATGAGAATCCATCTATCTTCTGAAACTGCATGTACTATTCAGGGCCGTGGGGGAAGCGTACAGCTGGAAGGTAGGGAACAATCCGGAATGGGGCGCCGACCCATCACACGGCACACTCACACCATTCACTCACACATGCACACCTATGGGCAATTTAGCAACTCCAATTAACCTCAGCATATTCTTGGAGTGTGTGTGTGTGTGTGTGTGTGTGTGTGTGTGTGTGTGTGT
>JAODUD010000026.1:11376958-11389832 GCA_026784285.1 Stomatorhinus walkeri
CCTTATCTTCCACCTTTCATCCTGTCTAGCTCGGTTTAGGTAACAATTCACGTAGACTAAGGCATAAGGCTGGGTTACCCCCTAAGTGTGATACCAGTATGATATGATTTTGATTATTATATAAATTATAATTAGAGATGTTCAATATATCGGCGAACATCTGTGTGGGCTGATATTTCTTAAAAGATATAAAGATAGTTCCATTGTTCCGATGTGTCAGTCTAGGCAAATGTTTAAACATCATCAGTATAAAAAGTTCATAGCAACAGAGCTAAAAGGCATACTGTAACTAAAATAACAGAGTATCAAATGTGAAGAAATAAAAATCTACAATCATAAAAATTGCTAAAACTGGCAGGGGGTGGGGTTCATCACAAAGACCAACGATGTGGGACAAATCGCATCATGTGTTCGTTTAAAACAGGACACAGCATTTTATTTTACAATGCAGGACGTTCCCATAAAATACGGGACGTTCCCATAAAACACAGGATGGGTGGCAACTCTTCACAGAAGAGGTATCAAAATTCCGCCTTGCAGGTTGCTCTTATACACCCTGCAACATGTTTTTCATTTTACTGCTTCATTTAACTAGTTTTCCACGGAATAATAAACAATGTAACGTAATTCTGCTAAGTTTATTAATAAGAATAAGCATCTCAGAGTTTCCTAAACGTTGCTGGGCTTGTGTCTGGCCTAAACCATTTGCCAAATTCCTTAATGACTCGGTTGGGAACAGAGGGGGCACTCGGGTGGGTCAGGTACCCTGTTCCAGAAGCACTGCTTCGACGTCAGTAACTGAGTGCAGAATAATGAGATCCTGCTTGCCATCGGTTTGTCATCCTGTTTCTTCTCCCAGCTTCTGCAGAACATTGATCCTCAACCAACTGAAGCGTTTTTCCCACCTGCTCAGCATAAATTATCCCAACTCTCAAAAAGACCAGAATCCTCTTTGACTTGTACATTTTCATAGGACTAGTAATTGAGCCCTTTTTTTAATTTTGTCTATACAAAATTTATACCCTTATTTTAAATATTTTTTTAGAGGTTTGGTTAACCCTGGCTTTCTACCTTGGGTTGCGATCGACCTTGTTCCTGAATCTCCTTTCATCCCTCCATCTCCGTCAGTCTCTCGGGAGATAGCTGTGTGGGTCGCGCTGGATGAGCTCAGCACCGTGGCTGTTCCAGGGATTGTTGGATGGAATCTGAGTTTCCGCACGCTCAGGGCCTCCCTCGTAAACACTGTAACTGTGAGAGGAAATTGCAGATTCTGTGCTCATTAACGTGGCAATGTATCCCGGAGGGGATCCTGAGGAGCATGACGAGGGGGAGGGCGTTAATGTGTCTGTATAAGAAGAAGGTAAAGAATGGCTGAGATGTGAGCAGTGGGTAATTAAAGGCACAGCGTCGCACAGGTGGCTTGCACGTATCCTTTTAATGTTGTCTGCATCTGTTGAGAGAGCTTCTTCTAGTGTTTAAGGGGCTTTAAATGGCTGAGATATCCACACATGCCGGGCCTGAACATCCAGCTTTTTACAGCCAGATTTTTATGCTACTTTGCTAGTACTGCAGTCTAAAGTGTTTCTCATCTCCCAGTGCTTTGTAAGCATTATAATTTGAAATGGCTATGAGAATGAATCCAGGTTTCCTTTTTTTCAGTTTTGTATTTCAGCTAAAGTCATTCTGCTTTGCTTTGCCTAATGAATTTGCTGGCTGCTGTGGGGCTCAGAGCGTTAAGACCCCGTACCTGTGATTGGAGGTTTGCCAAGTCAAATCCCAGGGCCCGGGGACTATCTGACCCCGCTTTCAGTTGTACCTCGCTTTAGGTAAAAGTGTCCGTTAAATAAATGAATTGTATTTGTAATTTGCAGTGTCCGGCTCAGCAGGTTAGGATGCTGTGCTAGTAATGAGAAAGTCACCAGTTCAGCAAGGCGTTTAATCCCAATAGCTCCAGGGACTGACTGATCCTGCTTCCTCAATTGTGTGTCGCTTTGGATTAAAACATCTGGTAAATAAATGTAGACTGTAGAACCAAATGGCATTTCTCATCATTCCAAATAGCGGCTAACTACTATGAATGAGCATAAAATGTGGAATTGTAAGCGCTTGCAGTAAGGAGAAGTTTATGGCCTCTGACAGTCTCTGCTTGGAGAAATGGGTGAATGATCTTTCACTCGATGAGGAAATCTACATGTTGTTTATCCTCAGTTTACACACCCAGGTTTTTTTCTCTTACCTGCCAAAACCGCTTGTTTTTCATGTGTGATGGTTTGGTTTTATTCCATGCCTGCTTAGTTCTGATTCCTTCTTCATCATTCCTGTTCAATCATGATAGGTGGCTGAATTGAATTGATTACCTCTTTTTCTGTCACCGAATTTAACATTTAATATGTGCTGTATAAGACTTAGCTGGCTATTTTATCAGTGTTTGCTATTAATAGCATGATTGTTTGAAATAATACATCCAAAGTGGAAGTTACTTCTGTGATTCCATACATATTTGAGGATTTTGTCATCACTCGATTTAAAAGCAGTCAGTGGAAATTATATTGTTTAATCTGAACATGAGTGATTGTTCATTTGTATGCATGTGTTTGTTTTTGTATTCCTCAATCATTACAGTAAAAAGGTGCTGATTCTAATGCAGTTGTATAAATTTTGCTGTTGAATCTGCAGGTTGAAATAACATGGAGGAAATCTGTTTTGGTAAGACTGCAAGAAATGTTG
The DNA here is from genome assembly GCA_026784285.1 of Stomatorhinus walkeri. Taxonomy (NCBI): domain Eukaryota; kingdom Metazoa; phylum Chordata; class Actinopteri; order Osteoglossiformes; family Mormyridae; genus Stomatorhinus; species Stomatorhinus walkeri. The sequence continues at coordinate 11,379,686 of JAODUD010000026.1, forward strand.
ATTAGGTTGCAAGATATAATTGCATTTCTGCATCTGTAATGGAGCACTGCAGAAAAAAGCTAATTAAGTAAAGGACCCTTTAGTTTTATGATGGACTGTTTAATAAGTGAAATGCTGATGTTTAGCTAATGCATTTACTGACTTTACCATTACAATATAATATCCAGACTGTGTGTATATACTCTGGAATATGCAATGCATATAAAAATACTTAATACCATGTGGTGTGCATAATATTTCATTGGTCTATATAATGCTTTATTTGTTAAAAATGGTAAAGATTACATTTGGCACTTTTCCTAATGGGTAAGCTGGGGTATGGAGTTCCTGTTAAAGTTCTTATTTATCCAGCTGGTGTGCTGGTTCTACAATGTTTTGGGAAATTTTGCTGAAGAGGAAAAGTATAGACATTATTTGGAGAAATGTATCTATAAAATATTCTGTTTATCAGCTTGACATCACTGGCTCAGTCTCTTGTATCAGGTGGATCTGAGAATCGCTGAAACATGTCTTCTGCTCCAGTCATGGTATAACCAGATTATTTTCTGCCAGCGACAGTCCTCCTAAGTGAAAGGAACAATGACCATTAAGCTCTGTTTTGTTTATCTGTCTTCTGTAGCAGTTGCTAAATTTAGCAGACCCCCTATCTAGTTATTCCAAGGTTTCTTTTGTCACTGATAAATGCTGCTGCTTTATTTACTTCAGCCACATACTTGTCAGTAACTTTTATATGTCGATATTCTCTTATTATTTTTTTCTATAACTATAAATGATGTGACATTATTTGAAAATAATAAGCCAGGCGCACCCCAGTAAGTGACCAGCATTTCAGCAAAAGCTAAATGCCTCTTTTTAAATGTCGTTATAAACCTGAGTTTTAAAAAATTATTTATAAATTATTTTGTAGGCTTTTTATACCATTGCAACGAGATCTGAAGGAGCCATTAGGAATCACCTAGGATTTATTTATTTTAATAGAACATTGCAATTTTTTAATCAGTTGCATTATATCAGCAGCCATTGTTTTTAAATTGTAATTTGGAAACAAATTTTTCTGATTAGCTTTGAAATACAGTAGATAAAATGCTATATTTTAACTTTATACATACTCTTGTATGTAGAAAAATAACATTGCTAAACTTTAGTTTCTGATTTTCTCTCTTTATTTAAGCTGTTGAAATTAATTATTATATCATTGTTTCAAAATTTAAATTTTTTTACCAGAAGTTTTTTTTCCCCTTTCAATTTTTCCTATCTGAGGTTCAAAGTTTGCCCTCTGGGGAATCTCTCGCATAGGTTTTTAGCAGGTCGTTATTTTGTACGTATGTGTGACTGTCGTCTGGGAAGCACTGAAACTCCCTGGTGTGAAAGTCCCTGCTGCATCCCCAGTGTCGTCTGGGAGCCGTGAGGTCGGCAGGGGGGCAGTGAGTGAAAAAGTGCAAGGATTTCCTGTCCAGCCACACAATGGCTTGTCTTTTGGGCTGACTCCTGAGTCCCTGAAGGCCAAAGGCGGTGACGTCATCGTGACATGCAGAGGGACCTCAGCTGGGTGGGGGAGGGGGGCTATTTCCAGCTATTGATTGGCGGCTCCTTTTTCTCCAGGAGCCACGTAGCGGATTCTCTTACTGTATGTTCTGTAAGGAGTGACCATTCTGTCCCTTTCCTCTCACTTACTGTGCCTGTCTCTCTGCAGTACCTGGGCCATGTGGAGGTGCAGGAATCTCGAGGCATGCACATCTGTGAAGATGCTGTCAAGAGACTGAAGATGGTATGTGTTCAGGTAGCTGTCATTTCTGAATTTTTGATAAGATGGATCCTGTGCCTCCAGTCATGCTCCCCACCTTCCTTCATCTCTCCTTTCCCTCTTCTCTTTTCCTGCTCCGTGCTGTGTTCTCATTCAGTTGGTCTCCCTGAGTGACTCGAATAGATATCCATTAGCTGCTCTATCCGATGTGTCTTGAAGCCACACCTGTGCAATTTTTGTGTTTGCAAGTGGACCACCTAATTAGGTGTTTAATATTCAGATGTTGTATAAGCGACAGCTACAGTCTGTTGGCTTTGCTTACTCTTCATGTGGCTTTTCCTCCACATCAGAGGAAGGAAAAACCCCTTATGGACTCATATCAACCGGCAGTGAAGTAAAAACTAAGAAACATGATGCTGAGACAATTTGGTCCTAGAGGAACTACAGTGAGACGCAGCCTTTTTGGAATGCGTGTATCCATCCCTGCTTCTCCTGTGCATAAATTCGTTTGTGCCTGAGCAGATCAGACAGAAAGGTTGTTGTTCTGCTTTACTTGCTGAGCTTCAGGTTCGCCAGTTTGGCTTCTGCGTGCAGCTGGAGGTTCTTGGTAGCCCTGTGGCATGGGAGCGCCTCTGGCAGAGCTATCAGGTTGGGTGAATCATAAGGATACAGCTGGACCGCTGTCTGCCAGCAGGGGTGTGTGTGTCAGCTCAAGTTGTGCTGTGCGGCTCTGGCTGATCGTTTAGCGGAAGATCAGCGCAATAAACAAAGCAGTCAAGACGAGCGTATCTGACAAGGTCAAAGCCTGTTTTTGGAGACATCTTCACTGGCTTGTAGATGCTGTCTTGACTCCAGCTGTTTTACATTTGAGATGACTTCATGAGGTTGATTCCTTCTGTCAAGGTTCCCAAACAAGAATAAAGCTGTAGGAATGCTCTGTTCCATGAATTTACTTATTTAGTAAAATTACATTTGATTCAGGAATTAACATTGGGGATTTAATCACAGTGCAGTTTTCATGTAATTACTTGGATGAATGTATATGGAAACAATGTTTTGGCTGAAAATGACTGTATATCCATTAATAAGTTCACAAGAATTTAAAGTCAAGATACTATGGCTCAGACTAATTTTACACTGATTTTAAGCACAATGCATTCTGACAGATCGAAGATAAGTTTTGTTTTCGTCAAAAATAATCTACAGTTAACAGATTAAAGGACTTTTTAAAATGAGATCTCTAACATAAGAGCCAGGAAGTGTCCTTCCCATTAGTTCACTCATTCTTTCTCTACCAGTCACTTGAATGCAGATTTAAATACACATTTATGCAAACCTGTAATATGTATTACTTATTTGTTTGAAAAGCAGAAGTTAGCTGGGCAGGTTGAGAACGAAACCCTGGATAGCATTTCCTTGAAGTGCCAGCTCTCTGACCCTTAATGTGTTGGCTGTATATGGCTGATACGTTCCTGGAACCCTTACAGAACAGAATTACACTTGCAGAATTGGAGCCGTGGCAAGAGTTTTTCTTCAAATCCTTATCTGGAATCATGCGGAGTAGATTTATGTAAGGCAAATGCGGATGTTTATGGGTCTGGTCTGCTGTAGCTGATATGTAAATGTCGCTGCGTGTGTCCGTGTGATCATGCTGTAACATGAGCAGGAAACCCACAGGTCTGTCTGTTCTCACTATACCGATTATATTAGTTGTGACCTTCATGAAACGCCTATCACCATTTAGATGGGGTCTGCAGTGAAATGACACTTTCCTCAAGAGCCCAAATAATGAATTATTATTGTGTAATGGTGCCATGAAGTGTGCCTGCCCAGTTATAATGAGATTTAAGGTTTGGGTTATAGTTAAGCTCATTTGAGTATGTCCTTAGTTAAACGTTGACTGGAAATCCATCTTGAACTAGCTGACTTGACTTTTTGGCTGACTTGACAGAGACTGAGCAATGGATCGACAGGCAGCCATGTATCCTGTTGCACCTCCGGGTTTGGGAGTCCGGTTCCTTCCTCTAGCCTGCATGTTCTCTCTTGTTTGTGCGAGTTCCTTCCAAGGACTCCCATGGAGAGGTTCTGGGCGCACCATCACCCTGCACTGGATAAGCGGTTTTGCACAATAGATGGATGATTGGAAGAAGCCTAGCTGAGGGGAAATTAGAAAAGTGTATACATGCTTAACAAGAGAACTATTGCTGGTTTAGGCATGACCAACGTGCATGAGAGTGAGCTAAACTGTTTTTTATCCTGATTTTTGTACCAATATGAGTCTCTTGGAGATTTACCAATATGAGTCTCTAGGAGATTTACCAATATGAGTCTCTAGGAGGTTTACCAATATGAGTCTCTAGGAGATTTACCAATACGAGTCTCTAGGAGGTTTACCAATATGAGTCTCTAGGAGGTTTACCAATATGAGTCTCTAGGAGGTTTACCAATATGAGTCTCTAGGATGTTTACCAATATGAGTCTCTAGGAGATTTACCAATACGAGTCTCTAGGAGGTTTACCAATACGAGTCTCTAGAAGGTTTACCAATACGAGTCTCTAGGAGATTTACCAATACGAGTCTCTAGGAGGTTTACCAATACGAGTCTCTAGGAGGTTTACCAATACGAGTCTCTACACTGTCAAGCACTTGCTCCAGCTATAAATGGAGAAGTGGTCCTCGCTCTCAGGTGAGGTCTGCGCTCTCAGCTGTCTTTGGTATCATCATAACACGCTCTAGATTTTGAGCATGTTTTTACAGTGATGTCTGTAAACTGTGCACCATGATGGAGTCCTGTCCTTGATAAAGAACCTCAAGCTGCTACTCCTAGCAGCCGGTTCATATACCCATTACCTTTCTTACTGTTGCTTTAGACATTGTATCTTTTGTGATATTTCAAGGAATATGCTCTGAATTAATTGCAACAAACAATATTAACAGGATATGGCCCTAAAGAAATTAATTACTTGCATGAATAAACAAATGGAAATACAATCCCTGTAAGGTGTGTGGCTGTCAGATAAACCTTGCCTAGTATTCCTGTAAGCCGCATACAGACTTGGTTTCATTTTGAGTTTAAGACATGGGGCATTCATTCTATTTGTATTTCACAAAAAACTATCATTTAATTTTAATGAGTCACATTTGCTTTGTTTTTCACTGAATGCAGTGTATGTTTTGATGATTATTGTCATTTCATTAACGACTATTTTTCTATCAATCTATTGACTATTTTAACATTCGTCGATTAATCGAAGTGATTAATTTTCTTCCTTCAAGTTAATTCTATTTTGACAAGCACAAACTAATTGTCATTGCGGGGCTTTAGAAAACAGACGCAGGCTTTTCAGCGCTGTACTTACCTTATTTACGCCCACAATTCAATAGGCAGATTATGCCTGAAATATTAATTGGAGGCGTATTGTAATGCCCAAAAGTTACAAATTCGGTGTATCCTTATGCTTATTAAATTATTAAACTTGCTCATGCTTATTAAACAAGGTAAAAAAAAGACGTTGGTTGGTGGCGGTGCTTTTTTCAGTTTAGAGTTTTTTTTGTAAATGCAGTTTTCATTTTTATTTTAGTTAAAAAAAAAAAGTGCCGGTTTTCCTTTCAACTTTACGATAACACTGCTCGCAACCATCCCAGAACACACTAACACGCATACTGCACCGTCAACATAGAATAAGCCCAGATTGTTGTGCAAAAGCGTTCACAAACACTTATTCAATGGAAATTCTAAGATAGCAGGCAGACAACTTCGTGGCTTTAATAATGAATGTATTTGGCGGCTATAAGGACAAAAGATACTAAAATGTTCCCCGTGCTAATGGCAATTTTAAATAGGCTACGTGAACTCTTTATTATAATAAATCAAAAACGATGCGTCGATTTAAAATATTGATGTTGACACATTTTCGACTGCGTCGACTAATCGCGGAAGCCGTACTGCACTTCATTGTTTCAACTTTCACTGTTTTTCTTCACTTGGGAACTGAACAAAACAGGATCGCTGTTAAGTAAACCAAAAAACGTCCACCTTCCTTCAGTGAAGCCCATCACTTTAATTTTTGTGTACAGTACTTGGAAAGTTTAACGCAGCTCCGGAAAGCCGTACGATTTATTATTTGATTAGAATTGTTTAACAGCGGGTTTTATTTAAAACCAAATCTGCAATAAGGGAACAAGCATATTTGAGTTTTTCTTTTCTGTTTGTGTGGACTTTGTGGTTAACTCGGCTGCTGCTAGACCTTACCACACTAACCCTGTCTCAACATATGACAACAGTATACAACCACGTACAGGTACCATTACTGTTATCGATAACGGTATGAATGAGCGTAGTCAGTATTTCCCCAGCACTGTAAACGTTATAACCCTTTAAACAGCTTTTACCCTTTTCGAGTTTTCCTGAAGGTTTCTTTGTTTCATAAATATATTTAATATAACTCCCCAATGCTGTGGTGTTTATTTGAGTTCATGGGATCACGATGATTCATATTCTTCATTTTGTCTTGTATATATTAACCATTCAATAGAGTTTTTTTTCTTTGTGTTATAGAATATGGCATTGTGTCGCAGAACTTAATAGGACACCAAGCTCTTTGATTATTCATATATCTGCTTTCTTGCTATATTGAATAGGTTGAGGAGATTTAAATATGTATCGAAAGGCGGACAAAACTGCAAACGCTCAGAAAGACCAACATAAACAGTGTGGCGCCAAAGTCTGAGGCAGTCAAAGAAAATGACGTTTAAATGAGCTTCATGTTGGTGTAAAACTATGATATCATGTCTGTCAGAGTGTGTCAGCGTAGCCATTTCAAAACTTCACCCCAGTATTTGCAACAACCTTTAAAGCACCCGTGCATCTTTGACTCATCCACTACCCCGCCTTGTTTAGCTGATCAGTATCTCAATGACCTTTTTAAACTAATTAATTTCATTAAGTGTGCTGGTGGTGAAACGAATGCAAGGAATCACTGAAGTGCCCTAGAGGAGAGGTTTGTGAACTGAAGCTGTATTCATCTAGTCATGCAGGATAACGTTTTGGAGAACAGAAGAGATTCTTGTTAGTTTTGTTAAAATGTTAAATTTATTGTGAGCGTATATACACTCACTACACTGATAACCTGAAAGATTTCCTTTGGCTGCTTAAGATTTCTGTGCGGTGCTCTAGCTTTGGCAGACGTGTGTGTCCTATATTGAGAAATCTGCCTAAATGCATAAAGTAGCGCAAAAGTTAATGAAAGCATTATAAATAAAGCAAGTAGTAAAAGCCAATAAAATCACCAACATGAAGTTTTTAAAGCGATTTTCTCTGCCCCCCTTTGGCATACAATATGATTACTTATTGATATTCTGTTTTTAAAAATTAATTTACAAATGAAGAACTAGATCAGGGCTCTTCAAATCTGACTCTCGATTCCAAATCCAGGCCTTGTTTTCAGTTTTCCTAGGTAGCTCGTTTAATAATCACTGATTCTGATTGGCCAGAGGCTTCACACCTGACATACCTACATACCTCACGGGTAAAGGAGAGCTGGAAAACCAGGAGCTCGGCGATTGGGGACCGTGATTTGAATAACCCTGACCTAGATGAACCATATTGTTCTGGAACCAGAGAAAATATTTTGAGATTACAGATATAGAACCAGCTTCATGTTTTAACCCACTGTAGATGTTGATTAAAATGTTGGGGACATGCTTACCAGGATGGTGGTGCTGGCAAGACAGTGAGCATTACTATCAGGTTTATAGAACCAACAGGAAGTAGGATAAATCGATCTGGGATTGGTGGCGCTCAGGGCTCAAAGCAGTGCGGGGCATCACAGTTTGATTCGTACATTGTTGCCCTTTAGTCACTATGCTTCGTCATCCTGGCATTATAATTTCCCAGTTCATTGGAGGAAAAAAAAAATCTTCCATCGCTTGCCTGGGGACGTTAGATTGTGTGACTTTGCCAGAGAATTCCGGAAAACAATGGTGATGAAACTTAAGATGATGCTTAGAATAGATGCAGAACATTAAACATTCACTTCTCTGCAGCTCCCTGTGCTCTGTTTCCATGCTGGCTACCTGCACGTCACTCATCCCTTATTCTCAAGCAAAACGTCCTCGTGCTCAGACGGCCGGGCCACCCAGGAGACGTGCGCACACACCCACACGTGCCTTTACTCACCTGAATAACAGTCTCCTGCTTTGTTTCCCCGTCCTGTCTCTCATTATTACCCCTCATTGCAGGACAGGAAATTCCTCAGTGGCTTCCTTGTGAAAGTAAGTCGTGCTCCAGTCGTGATTGTGCGTGTGGATGTGGCTCCCTAACCCCCCCACACTTAACTTTTTTTTTTTTTTCCTTCTTTGGGTAACACGGACAAAGTTCAAAGTGGAAGGTTTCAGGTGGATCAACTTCGCTTTTATGGTTGCGTGCAGAGAAGGGAGGGGGGAGGTTATGTGTTACCCACCAAATGCAAAGGCTGGGGGGGTGTATGAGTGCTCCACCCCAACACTTTGAAATAACCAGAATTGGAAATCGAGGCCATTCCCATTGGCCTGAGTGGAATCTCCGTCTTCTCTGTGCGCTATAATTAAATCTCAGAGTTGGTGGGCCATTTGCCTCGGTCGTCCTATTCTGAATCACATCGTCTGCGGTGCCCTTTATCCCCCTCTGACACTGAGAGATCATTCCTCCTGGGTTGCCGTTCGAGTGTCTTGCCATCTTCCCATGGTTTGCTGACTTTTACCGGGTGCCTGTGTGCTGCCGTGTGCGTTTAAGCTTCTCCGCTTTGATTCCTCACCGGGCCGCTATATCAATCGCCTTCGCTCGCTACTTTTCCAGTCACGGACTCTGTCACTTTCTGCTCGTTGCTCTCAGACCGGGAAGAAGGCAGTGAAGGCTGTGTTGTGGGTGTCTGCGGACGGCCTTCGCGTCGTGGACGACAAGACGAAGGTGAGGAAAGCAGGAACCCTCCGTTGTGTGTAAAGGACCTGAAGATTTATCCCTATTTTTAAGATGTCTGCTGCCCTCCGGTGGAATAATCGGCTACATGTTTTACCAGAGATTTATCAGCTCAGGCTTTCCAGTGCCACTCGCACTGCCCCAAACCCCAGTCTGTCACTGTCAGCTGGTCCAGTGTCCTTAACAAGAAATGAGGGAAAGCATTAACAATATCATTTAAATCATCACAAATGCCTGTTTCTATGTGTTATATAAACACACTGCTAATATATAAACACACTCCTGCTCTCTGAAAAATGCTACACGGGTATAGTGAACCGCAGCGCCCACTTCCGCTTTTTCTTCCCCACGCAATCAGATCGCTAAACAACCGCTGACCTGTATCTGTCCTCCCACTGCATGCCCACTGTATTGCATACTGCTATATTCCTAATATAGTTCCTGTAATTTATCAACATAATATACCGCACTATTGTCAGTTTGCACATCCCGCGTAGCTACCACATCCCCATATCCATTACTTATTATTTATTGTTACATCTGTTGAATCATATTGCACTGACTTGTCCTGCCCCCCAATTCCCCCACCACTAATGTAGCACAAAAATCTCTGTTCCCTGAATACATGTGACAGTGATCCTTTTTTAAAATGAAACATCTGGCACTACATTGTTTTTGTTCTTCTTTTGTCATTTTTATTATCATTCAAGATCTCTAAACTCCTCACTGAGACTGAATCCAACAACCCTAATTTTGGCTGTTTGTTCTCGCGACCTTGCTGTTTTGGGCATTTACCCACAGTTCACCATCATAGCTTATCGCCATGTAGGTTGACCGTGAGCATCATCTTCTGATTGAACTCCTGGTTTATCATCGCCAAAGGGACTTAAACCCCTCCACTAAGGGGAGAGCCCCCACTCCCCTCCCCCCCCCACCTGAATTGAGAAGTTCACTTTTTCGAGTGAGCGGGCTTGGATCTCATCCCTCCTGTCTCACACTCTGCATCAGATCACTCATGTGCTGTTTCATCACTCATGAGCTCGCGGCAGATCCAGATCAGAAAAGGTCAACAGAATATCATCATCTGTAAATAGCAGGGATTTTGTACGCCGGTCACGATTGTGCCTTTATATGCTTATGGAGAACATAAGCAGAAGGTCAGATGTGACACGGACTGTCCAAAGTTACATACATATGAGATAGTTGGGTCAGACAGGCCCTGGAGCAATCGAGGGTTAATGGCTTTGCTTAAGGACCCAGTGATGAAATCACTCTGCCGACCCTGGGATTTGAACTAGCAACCTTCCAATCACAAGCAGGGACGGATTATGGGTTGTGTGGGCCCCTGGGCAAAACGTTCGCGAGGCCCTCCCCCCCACCACCAGCACCACCACCACAACCACCACAATTCAAGGGCCCTTGGCAGCCAAACGCCCTCCCTCCATGT
>JAODUD010000026.1:11389932-11408252 GCA_026784285.1 Stomatorhinus walkeri
TTCAAGGGCCCTTGGCAGCCAAACGCCCTCCCTCCATGTTTCCATCAGAGGCCCTATAGGGTCAGGGGCCCTTGTAGCCCCCTGCACCCCAAGGGCCCCTGGGCAGCGGCCCCGCTGGCCCGGTCCGTGATCCGTCCCTGATCACAAGCACAGTAACCTTGCTGAGCCACATGATGATTATAGCTTGTCTGACATTAAGTAGAATGCTATGCCTAATTTGTAATAGTATATGTACAGCTCAATAATTCAGGATGGCATTCTTTTTAGGATTTGAACCCACAACTATCTGGCCAGTTCTGTTAATTGATAATCTCCTTAGCAAAACACACACGTGGTTTTAGGCAATTAGCTATTAGGGAAGCAAAGCTTTTAGCCATTATTTTAATGATGAGAATATGAGGTATTCTGTTATATTTTGTCTGCTTAGGTACGTAACACTTTTTCTTTTTGAAGGACTTGATTCTGGACCAGACGATAGAGAAAGTGTCGTTCTGTGCCCCCGATCGGAACTTCGAGCGGGCCTTCTCGTACATATGCCGGGACGGAACCACGCGCCGTTGGATCTGCCACTGCTTCATGGCTGTTAAGGACTCGGTGAGAACGTGGCATCTCAGGTTTCACCCACGACATTATTACTGCACCCCCCCGAACATGCATGAATAAATACAGTGTTATGATGTGTGTTTGTGTCAGGGCGAACGACTTAGCCATGCCGTGGGTTGTGCCTTCGCTGCCTGCCTTGAGCGCAAACAGAAGCGGGAGAAGGAGTGCGGCGTCACGGCAACCTTTGATGCCAACAGAACCACTTTCACCCGGGAGGGCTCCTTCCGTGTCACCACGGCAACCGAGCAGGCTGAACGGGAGGAGGTGATGAGGCAGATGCAGGACATCAAACGAGGTCTGTCTTTATGCTATTTCTTGCATTTTTATGTTATGGGCTCAGACTCTTAAAGTGTAAAAATGGCCCTGCTGTCCTGTAACGTCCTGTAACATCCTGTGCCTCCCCCTGTCCTGTAACGTCCTGTGCCTCCCCCTGTCCTGTAACGTCCTGCGCCTCCCCTTTGTCTTTCTCAGTAGGGGACACTGAAGTGAAAAACACCGGCTCCCTAACCCTGCCCTCTGTGACCGTGAGCCCCGGCGCACAGCTCCCTGCACCTTCCTCCCCCAGCTCCCCATCATCGCCCTCGCCTGCCCTGGGGGCCCAGGATCCAACCCTGCACGCCATCCCGCGGCCACACGCCACCGTCGACGCCTTGGCGCGGCAAGGATCGTTCCGGGGCTTTCCGGCCCTCAGCCAGAAGACCTCGCCGTTCAAACGCCAGCTGTCTCTGCGCGTCAACGAGCTGCCGTCCACCGTGCAGCGCAAGTCAGACTTCCCCCTGGAGAACTCCGGTACGTTCAGCACTGCCGGTTCTGTAGTAACCGCAAAGCAAGTTAAAGAAGAACTGAGCCCAGAGCTGCAGCGCAAACATATTACCTACAGGAGGGCGATCTGAAATGGTTTTGCCCCTAGATCCACACTATTCCTTAGTCAGTTAGTCATGACCCACATTCGCGGTAAAAGTTGTACGGTTGGGGTTTATATCATGCACTCCGTGACCCACCAGTTGAGAATCACTGACCTACATGTCAGAGAACGAATGGATTAAGTACAAGTGTAATCATGTCTAGCCCACCAAGACCACCATTAATTTACAGTTTAATCAGTTTCTGCAGGAACAAGTCACGCTGGGTGCTGTATGAGTGGATTTAAAAATAAGAAAATGAATACAGTGGAGCTCTACGCTTCCGATGTATCAGACATAACAGCCTGCATCTAGGGGTATACTTCATATAGGCTGTCATTGAGCTAACTTCTTAAAAGAACATTTTAAAATTTTAGTGAAAAAATGTACTGCGGTATTTGGCTAATGTTATGTAAAAGATTACAGTGTTTAAACCAACCATTAAGTTTACGGAAACATTCCAATCCAAGTCATACTTAATAACTTGCTTTCTCTAGTCAGGATGACATTGGAATGGGAGAAAGGAAATGGGCTTTATTCTCTGGATGGGAATGGAGAGTCTTCTAGCAAAATAATTACAGGGGAAATGCACAAGAAATGAAACAGCCAATCAGCTTGGGTAAAGGAGTCCTGCTGAACTTCAGAGTCTGGGCACATTTATTGGGTACAATAGAAAACCACTGGAAACGGGGCACAGGGGGAGTGAATAGATGTTTGTCACTGGATTCACACTGCGCTCCCTTAAAGTTACATGTAACATTTCTTTTGCATAGTGACATTCATACTGACAGTAATTTGCGAGTATCTATGATCTACATTTTCTTATATTATAATGTTCTGCTAAATTGTTAAATAACGAACAATAAGTATTAAATTCTTACACCTTGCCGGCTTCCTTAGTTCTTGGCTCTTTTGCAAAATACAATGAATAACAAAATCATCACTAAAAGCAGCCATACGGCTGACTGGATGAGAGCTGTGTAATGTTTCTGTGTAAAGATACTGGGGAACTTGTTCACTAAAAGGGTACAATGGATTTTCGGTGCCATAAGTAATATTCACTCATCTTCTTTACTGTGAAATAATAAATATCAAATCAATAAATAAAAACCACGTTTTGCCGAAAATAATAATTTGAGAAAAACTTATATTTTTGCTGTTTTGAGAATTTTTAACCTGAGCTGTTGTCAGAGTGGGAGGATTCTTTGGGTTGTCATTAATCAGTCTCTCCTCCTCGCGTCTCCGCGCGTCTCTCTCTCTCAAAGTCGCGGAGGTAGACGGAGAGGGGGAGAGCATTATGTCCTTGTGCACCCAGATCACGTCTGTGTTTAGTGTCCCTGCTGAGGACCCCTTCTCTTCCGTCCCCATGCCCAAGCCCACCTCGCCACAGTCCCCTGCCACAGCAGGTACGCCCCTTCAGCCTGAGTCTGTCTGCCTGTGTCTTGGCTGGCTGCTTCACTGCAGGCTGGGTAGGGGGGAGGTAACTCACATTTTCTCAGGGATTGTTACTGCCAAAAATAATTCAGTGCTTTCTGTTTTCCCTAAATGTGACCTGGATGCTGATTTGTAAGGTGTTTATTCCACCAGGAGCCCCGCGCTCTTATTAACATGCGCAAAAGGGCATGAAATATTCTAGTTTTTGTTTTATTTAAAGGATTCTGAACTTGGCTGGGTTATTTATTACATTGAAAACAAAATATATAGCATTTACTGTAGGCATGGTACATATTTACTTTAGTTACCGACGAAATGGATAGGTAATTCTGGCACCCCAAGAATAAGGGTGGGCGGGGGCCGTGTATATTATGTGATAAACATAATCTATTATTTTGACATAGTGGGGACCATTTTTTTCTGACCCCAGAAGGGGACAGTGGATTATATAAAAGTCTGCAGTCAAAAAACTCAAAATGCGAAAAGTCCTGTATTTTGTTTGGTTACTTATGGTTAAGGTTATGGCTGGGTGGGGGTTAAAGTTGCCATTGCTGAGATTAGGGTTATGCCCATAGAAATGAATGGAAAGTCCCCACAAAGATTAGAATGCAGATGTGTGTGTGTGTGCGTGGGTGTGTGGATATATGCAAGTCTAATTATCCCTCATTATGAATGCGACTGAAACATGAATGTAAATAAGGGAGTCCTTTGATTCCGTCTAATATGTTTTCCCTGTATGCACCATACTTCGTTAGGCATGCATGTATTTGTATGCTTGTGTGTGTGATTTGATGAAGAAATATGTATGTATCTTCCTATACTACTTACATCTGCATGTGTAGCGTGTATATGACATGCGCGTAAATGCACCCGCATGTCAGGTATGCATCTTTCATCTTCGAGCCTGTTTGCAGTGAACGGCTCTGCTCCAGACTTTCTTCCACCTGCTGGCAGCCTCCCAGCTGCTCCCCCGTCAGCTCTGCCTCCCCCACTGCCCGCTCGGGACACAAACCCCTGGGCCAAGGCACCCCCGGCTCCCACGGACTGTGGACCTGCACTCTCAGGTAAAGCTTTTGCAGAACATCCGAAAACGGAAACATCGATTTCAGATTGTTTCGCGTAAGACGTTCCTATTTAGGATTTAGATCCTTTTTTTAAAAAAAAAAAAGTGAATATTTCAGCTTCACATATTCACATGGTCCGGACCCCCCGCGACCCAGTAGGACAGGCGGGTTGGAAAATGGATGGATGGATATTCACATGGATGCCATTTCTGTCCATTTTTTTGGGAAATGTCTCTTACATCTCACAGGAGGAGATTGGCCAAGCCCCTCCCCACCCAAGGCCAGTCCAGCTGCCCCCGCAGGCCTGCCCGCACACAGACGTACCCCTTCGGAGGCTGACCGATGGCTGGAGGAGGTTTCGAAGTCCGTGCGAGCCCAGCAACCCGACCCCACAGCGCCTATCCAGACCTTTCCTGGCTCGGTTCCCGTTCCTGTAGCACCGGGGGCACCTGTGGCCTTCATTCCACCACGACTGCCCCCAGCTGTACCACTACTACCTCCCCGCCAACCTGTGTACCACACCCAGGCCCCCAGCGCGTATCCCATCGCCAATGGGTTGCCATATTCTCAGCCGAGCGTCCCCATAGTTGGCATCACACCTTCTCAGATGGTGGCCAATGTGTTTGGTTCTGCCACTCAAACGCAGGTTCCACCGCAGCCCTACCCAAGTCCGCTTGTCCCTTATACGCAGCATAATGTCGCCCCTATGTGTAATTCCTTTAATAAGCCTCAGCAGATTCCCACCGCACCCCCTGTTCCTCTACATGCACCTAACGGTAGTGCTACCTTCAATGGATCTGATAACTGGGTCCCGACTTCCGTTCCCCCTCCGTCCTCTCCTGCTCTGCCGCCGCCAGCCCATCTCCACACTGATGCCTTTGAGGCCCAGTGGGCTGCGCTGGAGAGTCGGGCTCGTCAACACACCAGTCCCTCGCCAACAAATCCATTCTCCAGTGAGCTTCACAAGTCCTTTGAAATCCAACTTTAGGTCGCAGCTAATAGGCCTGAGAACTGGGAAGCAGAAGAAGCACTTGATGGGGGATAAAGGGTACCGACCTTTAGCTGCTCCACTTAAACAAAAAGAAAACCTGCCCCCACTCTTCCAGAAGCCATATGGGCTAATGGAGTTCAGTAGGATGGCATCCTTGCCGGTTCGTGAGCTACCACAAGTGACAGCAAGGCGATTTTGAGATGCTGCTCTGAAGATACTTAGCGTTTATTGATTTTGTTTTCCATTTGAACGGTGTGAGAATCCAGCAAAGCACTTCGCTGCAGACCTGTGGAAGAGTCACAAACTACCCCCTGAGTCCTAAGAACGGGGGCCACTGGGAAGGGGTGTCTGCTTCTTAGTCATGGGCTCCACCATGTGGTGGTTACGTGAAATGACTCCCAAACACTGAAAAGAACCGAGATTACAGAACTGAGAGGTTTTCACAACCTTCTGAAGAATAAGTGAGAGAATGCCAAAATATTTATTTTTATGCAGTTACTCTATTTTAAATAGCTTTTTGAATTTAACTAAAATAATCTTGCCAAAGGTGCAGGCCAGCTACTATCATTTGTGTATATGCAGACATATGTTTATTGTGTGTGTGTGTGCGTGCGCGCGCGCGTGTGTGTTTTTCATGTGCGGAGGATACACTGATCATTAATCATTGCTTTTGGTGTAACAGTTTAGTTGGAGTGAAGGAATGGCCTTATTTTTGTTCTCTCATTCGCAATATATGATTGTGTGTGTATCTTAGTGTAAATAGTCCTTATTGCAGCAACAATCAAGGGGACCTTGTAAGGAATATTCCCTGGCGTCTGGTCGGGAAAGCGTTTGTTCACCAGACGACTTAAACGAGATCTTTACTTTTACGTGTTTACTTCTGTATGTAATCAGTACTTTTAACTGTCATCAAAGTGCATCTGCACAAAAGATTTTACGGTTTTACGGCTGCATTGTTTTGTTCTTGGTATGTTTTATTTTTTAACCAATAACTTCATCTCCAGATTTATTTTATTTAAATGTGTCGCTGTCTTATTAAAACATATTGCTTTACCTACTACGTTTGCAAAAGCACTACGATGCTTAATCGATCAATTTGATGTTCGAGAGACCATGGACCGATAGTATGCAATAGTGGTTTTTGGCCGCAACAGAAGTCCTCTCAGTTATTTTCAGTGGCGGACGAAGGTGTAGCATTTTATGCCTAAAATTGTAAGTTTTTTTTTTTAAAAGGAAATTCCTGTTTTATTTTACTTTTACTCAATTTCCAGACCAATGAAGTGAAATGACTGAATAAAGCTATGGTGTCAGAAGACCAAAATCTGTGTGCGTTTGTGCTTATTAGAGTGCAGTAATATTCGTGATGCTTATCGTTACATTAAAATTTCAACTGGACACATTTAATGACGGACAAGTTCCAGATATAACCATATTATTGTTTCAATGTTGAATTAGTTAAATGCGTTGAATTATGGTCAGTGTTAAATTATCAGCGTTGAAACTGAATTGATTTTTGGTCGGATTTTCAATATTGGAAAAAAAGATGGTGGCAAAACTTGATTCAATGTTGATATAAAGTGAAACGTCTGATATGGAATCAATGTCATGTCAGTGTCATGTCAGTTCTTTTTGGGAAATGGGGAGGGTGATTTGATCATATTGAGCTGTTATAGCAATTTCATGAACTCGATTAATGTGGAATAAATTGAGTATAACTAATAAACACCAAAAATACCAAAAACAGCCGCTGGGAGTCGCTGTCATGTACTGCGCGACAACAATCTGGCTGCAGTATCTGTGACCTTATGTGATGGAGTCCGGTTGAGCCAATACGCATGCGCAGACATTGCTGCAATACTGAAAAATAGATAAGTAGAAGCATTACAGATGTTCGCAACTAGATACAAAACATTGAAGTATAACATACTTTACTGTACGGTAACGGTATCCCTGTGTTTTGGCGCTGAAATACACATTGTATTTTTTAACTAGTTATATAGATCCAGCGGCCTGTGTGTGCGTGGAGGCGCTGTCAGTAATGCGCCGCACCAAACGCTTAAATGGAGCCGGAAAGCGAGATATAGCTACGATCGACTGAGTGTGCATGTGGATGCTGCGATGCTAAGGTATGGAAATGGGCACAAAATCCCAATAAACGGCGTGCACGCGAATTTACATCAGGGGCTTTGAAATCGCGAATTTTGTCAAAAACCAAAACCGCTTTATTGTTTAACAAATATGTTAAATTTGTCAGTTCACCGCTGATGCACATTTCTAGGCTTGTGCGTTGAGTCCTAGGAATAAGTCTTGTACCTAAATGTAGTTTTATTTACGTGTATTGACCCGCAGCCTGTTCCCGGTGTTTAATGTCCAATAAATGCTTATAAGCGATGCAATGTTTTAAGCTACATCACTGTTTCGATAAGTACACAATACAGCGTGATTTCTTTGTGATATGTTTTGAACTTCTAGCGTTAGCAAATGGCGTGTATTTTACATTTTGTTTGTTTGTTTGTTTGCGCGCTAATTGGCCCCAGCTTTTTTTAAATGGCTTCTTAGGATATCCTGTAAGAATCGGTATTTGTAATAACTATACTACGGCATTCCTCGTGGAACAGGTCATAGTATTTCATGGACGTCAGTAAATAACTCCGTCAAACTATACTGTGATACCTTTGCTGATGTTTAATTTAAAGCACGATCGATTGATGGTAGCTATCTGTTTTATATTAAGGCCACCTCAATGACGTATCAGTAGTTTTCGATACTCGTGGCACAGAAACATTTCGGCACTTTTGTCCTATCGTAGTTTGACTCTTGATTCCACATGCAGTAGAAATGCACATAACTCGGGTCGCCATGAATGTTGAGTTATTGTTAATGTGTGGTCTCCTTCTCGTTTTTGTTTCTTGTTCCTCCAGGGAAAGATGTGCGGCCTGAAGCCCAGAACCATGGGCATGAACAGCCAAGAGGAGCAAATGATCGTTGTCCTTTTCAAGCTTCTAGATACTGAATGTTAAACTTTGAGAATCTTCTAGAATCCTTCTGTTTCATAGTGGCACAGTATTTCAATGGTAGATGGTGGAAGTCATGTTTGTCTGTTTATGTTACTAGTTACTCCTGCGTTATGCATTTTCATAAATTTGGTTTGCATTCAACTTCTGATTTGGGATCATTGCCTTGGATTCTCCTCCTGTCCCATTTCTTCTCCCAGATGAACCCCTGACATTCCTTTTCAAGTGTCCTGCTGATCGGTCAAAAGTCACTCGTGAATTTTTTTCCCCTCCCCGTAATTTGGTTTAATTTCCACCAAGATGTCCAGACAAAGTGTCCTCACGGCTGCTATAGCGACTGTTTTGGGAGCCACTCTTGGTGGCCTGCTGTTTTGGAGGACGCTGAGGTTCCAGAAGAAGAAGCGCTCCCAGGTTCTGGTGCATTCTGACCCAGTCCAAGAGGAGCAGCTTAGCACAGTGCAACACCCAGTGTCGTTGCCGCTGCCGCCACCGCCGATATCCAGACCAGTAGCCACCCTCCTACCCTCACCAGAGCAGCTGCTAAGGGTGCAGCCTGTGGTGGTGACCTCTGAAGAAGACTGGGAGCAGCTGTGGCCCTCACTTGAGAGAGAGTTGTCAGTCTTTCCTGTGCTGGGCCTAGACTGTGAATGGGTAAAGGGCCAGTGTGTAAGGCTTTTCCTGTCTTAGTCAATTCCTCTGCTTCCTTGTGGGGTGAGTCTCACTCCCACATGCGCTCCCTCCTCTAGGTTTCGGTGAAAGGCAAGGCAGGAGCCGTCTCGCTGCTTCAGATGTCCTCCTACACGGGTTTCTGCGTGCTGGTGCGGCTGCCTCAGTTCTGTAGCGCGGGGCAGTCCTTACCTCGCAGCCTTGCCGAGGTGCTCAGTGACACGCGAGTGTTGAAGGTAGGTGTTGGCTGCTGCGAGGACGGGAAACGCCTCGCGCGGGACTACGGCCTGTCGCTTGGATGCACTGTGGATCTGCGCAACCTCGTTTTGAAACAAAGGTACTACTGGTGCAAAAGCTTTAACGTAACCTTAGGTGCCTGAGAAAGTATCTTGTTTGATATCATCCAAGGACGTGAATGTGCTAGTTTGCAGTTGCCACCTGTGATAAACCCTTACGAGCTAATATTCAATTAACTTTAACCGTTTTGATTCTTCATCAGGAAAATGGGGTTGACTAATGGTTTGAGCCTAAAATCCCTGGCAGCAGATCTGCTTAATGTACCTCTAGACAAGTCCCTGGAGCTTCGGTGCAGTGACTGGGAGGCAGACCAGTTGACAATGGAGCAGGTATTCACAGCATGGGGCTGTCGGCAGAAGGGAATGAATACTTTTGAGAAATGCTCACTTATTATTCATGATTTCTTCCTTATTGGGACAAGCTCTCAGAAGTTCTACTCCTTTCTCTTCCCCGCGTATCCTGACTGCAGGTGACCTACGCTGCCAGGGATGCCCAGGTGTCCGTCGCGCTCTTCTTCCACCTGCTCGGTCTCCATTCCGCTCCGTGCTCCGCCCTTAGTGGAGATGCAGTGTTCGATCAGTTATTGTCGCACTGTGAGGGTCTGGTGGACGTGCCGTTCCGTGGGCGCGGGGAGGGGGAGGAGAGGACTGCCGACGGAGGGAGGCGCCGCCGGTGCAGACGGGATGCGTCCGAGAGCCCGGGTTCTGGAGATCAGCAAGTACCCGATCCCCGCAAAAACAGACGCAAGCCCCTCGGTGTGGGGTACTCCGCCAGGTGAGGGCCTTCACTGGCAGTGGCTTCAGAATGTCCAGCTGTTGACCACTGGGGGAGAGTTTCTCACAGTTTGTGTGTTTCAGGAAATCCCCGCTTTATGATAACTGCTTCCTCCATGCCCCAGATGGTCAGCTCCTCTGCACCTGTGACAAGAAGAAAGCCAAGTGGTATTTGGACAAGGACATTGGAGGTATTAATTTAAAAACTTTAAATTTAGTGATGTGAGCAGCGTTAGGGATTTTGCATTTTGAAAACGCCAGAAACGGAACAAAGTTTGATCGAATATAAATTAGCACGCTACAAGATGGTTATTTTGAATTCAGACTTTGTGTTAATGCAGAATATGAAAATAATATAAATTACTTTTGCATCCATGCTGTGACCCTGGAATTCAGCTATGGTCATATGGCAGTAATCTCTGTTGCTGCAATGACTGCAGAACCCTTTGTTTCTGGTTTTGAGCATGTGAAATTTTTTTCAAATGTAATTTCTAATACCACCTTATTAAACCTGACCTTTTTTAACGCCTCCAATTCCTCCAGAACTCCTCAGTGAGGACCCCTTTATTGTCAGGCTGAAGTTTGAACCATCAGGACGGCCCGACTCCCAACAGGACTACTACCTTACAGCCAAAGAGAACTGTTGTGTGGTGTGTGGGAAGACTGACTCCTATATTAGGTGGGTTGGTCTGGGTTTTGTTTGCTTGTTGCCATGGTTTCATTTGTATTCTCGGTTGCAGTAACTGTACCTAGCTGTTAAACTGCAGGAAGAATGTAGTTCCACACGAATACCGGCGGCACTTTCCGTCGGAGATGAAGGACCACAACTCCCACGACATCCTGCTGCTGTGCACGTATTGCCACGCGGCCTCCAACGTCCATGACGGGATGCTGAAGCAGCAGCTGGCTGAGGAGTTCGCGGCGCCCTTGGGATGTGAGGATGGCGTGCGTCAGCTGGAGGACGCCGACCGGCGCCGCGTGCGCTCTGCGGCCCGAGCCCTCCTCACCGCCGGAGACGGGCTGCCAGAGTCCCGTCGCTCGGAGCTCCAAGGTGTCATAATGTGCTTTTTTGGCGAGGAGCACCAAGAAATTACTGCGGAGATGCTCCAGAAGGCAGCTAGCCTGAAGACCAGGTCAGTAGAGATGTAGGATAATGAGGCGACGGTAAATGCAGTGACTGTTCAGTTTGAAATCTCTTCAATGGTAATTAGGTTCCCTAAATATGCTCTCTTCCTGTCTTCACCTATAGGATATTTAACCAGAACTATGTGCCCCATGGGCTGAAAGTTGTTCAGGTCTATGCAGAGCGTGGTCTCCGTGGTCTGATGGATCTAGAGAGACGCTGGAGGCAGCATTTTCTCTCCACCATGAAGCCGCAACATCTTCATCCGCTCTGGTCCGTCCATCACAACCATGTGAAGTTCCTCCGAAAGTATGGTGAGGACCTACCAATCAAGCTGAACTGAACCTCCTTCAGCTGTCCTGGCTGGACCTAATGGAGGACTTGATGTAAAGTCCCAGTATTCTGCAAACTCCCCCAGCTGCCTTGTTTTTGGTCCTCGCTGGATTATCTCCCCCCCTTTGCATCCAATGGCTTTTGCAAACCCAGAACTCCTGAGGCCAGATGGACCTTATAGTGGGAGGCTAAGATTTGATATTTACCGTGGTTAATCCAGAACACTAACAATGCGAGATGACAAAGGGTATGAAGTCCGCAGTATTTGTGCACACTTTTAAAATATTTAAATGGCGAATCCTTTTCACCAGTTTATTTAAGCCTACATTTTTAAAAGTCAAGCTACAAACCTGCTCTTAATTCCTTATGGGTATGAATAATGGACCATGCTGGTTTGTAGCCGTAATGTTTGTGTGTTCCCAATCGTGCAGATGGAGTTCGCTTTACAGATCTTCAATAAGGTAGCTTTCAAAACGATTTTTGCAGATAAGCTGTGACATTTGTCTATTTTTGCCTCAAACTCCACAGCGGTCGATCTTCTACGATGGATCCGACACCTTTTATTGTATTTAGCGCCTTTTTGGATTAATGTCAAAAGTCTCTCTGGGTTTTAGTCAAGCTGAAGGCTGAGCAACTATCCATCTGCAGGGTGGGGAGTGGGAAGTGGCTTCTCGTTCACCGTAACCCTGGGTCGTATGTGCCGTAGGGTAGGGACACCTCACACCTAATTTGACCCCCTTACTCTAATTGAGCACTAACCATGTCCGTCAGGCTGGAATCTTCAACTTCTACCTTGGCGGCGATGTTTAATCATGGCTGTTCATATTTCAGTTGCTGCCATCATACATGTTTTCTTGAGAGTTTACTTGCTTTATTGAAACTGCCTTGATACATGGTCCTACTGTAAAGCTGACAGAACATTATACTCTTACGCACCTTGAATGTGTCCCGACTGTGAAACTTTAAGAAACTCGCTGCTTTTTTAAATTTTACATTTGTCCAGATGTAACTCCTAAAAAAGACGCTTTGTTTCCTTAATTGTAAATAAAAGATTAAAGATCATATTTGTACACATTGCATTAAGTTGGTTGATTTTTCTGTTTGTGCTTCTAGGAGAAAATAGAGACTTGGCACGGTTGGGGAGTAGGGGCACAGTGTGACTAACGACAAGGGTAAATTCACACCAATAAGCATGGAAAATGACACCAAACATTTAGTCTTTTTAAAAATCACTATTTAATAAATAGTCTGTAAAAATGTGTACAAAAGCTTCTCTTTACATGTCCTAAATGAATCACTTCCATGACTTAAGTCAAAGTACTCAGTTGGGTATTTAGTATTATGATTACAATCTGGTTCTGGTGAATTAAGGCCCCTTGATTTTGGCAACAGAACAATCTGTCAGTCTTAAGATGAAAGCACAGTGTATAACCTGAGGTCCCAGGTCACATTAACTCCGTTATAAAAACAAGAACAAAATGCATAACACAAAATGGCTCAACATGCAGGATTATCCCCAACCGGTCCTCAGGAATTGAAATACAACAGCATAATCCACCATCATCGTACAGTTTTTATGCAGATGAACCCTTTTAATATCAAGACATCCTTTAAAGTCCTATGGGGCCTAAACGTGAAGAGACCGTAGATTTCTGAGATCTCGTTGAATTTAGTTCAAACTCTTTTCCTTTAGGAAAAAAAGAGCTGCGGAAGTCAAAGATTTAATCCACTTTAAAAATAATTTAATTTGTCTAGTTAAATAGCTCGTCCAACCGTGTGTTGTTTCATAAATAGTTTTGGCTATATACATTGGCCAATATATTGGCCAGGCTTTCATCATGTTGACCCATTCACAGTGCAACCTCCAAATTACTAGATCTCATCACTCATCTTTTAGTTAAAACCTAATACTGTTTTCAATGATAAACCCTTAGTATGACAACGCACTCGGTATTCTCAAATTTGTAGACAGGCTACTAATAGGGTTCATCTGTACTTTTGATCAGCTCAAAATTATGACGGTAAACCAAAGCACCTGGTATAGGATATCTTGTAGCATTAATAAATTAATGGTTGTCGTCCTTTAAGTACATTTTACTTAATCTTCATTTACATTGTATCATTACATTTTGGTTGTTCAACCCCTACAACTTCGATGGAAAGAGCCCAACATTCATTTTTTTCCCTCAACAAAAATTCAAAAAACATCTAGTATTAAAAATAAATATTTGACACTAACGACCACTAACTCAGTTTTTGGTCAAAGGCTATTTGAAGATTAAAAGATGCTGTCAATATGTTATTGGGTAAATTGAGCATGAATGATGCCTAAAATTGAAACTTTCAGGCAGACATATATCAGTCCCTTTTTGTGACAATCCTCCTGCCTGTGAAATAGATCCCATGATATGCAACACAGGGCATTCTCATGCTGAATTCTTTCAGAATGTCATGTCCACCCTCGCTTCCACCTCTGCCTTATTGATCCTGTTGGTCTTACTGTGTATTGCGGTTACAGGGCTGATCTAAAGACAGTGTGAATGTGCCTCACACTTGGGTCTGCCCCACTCTTAATTCACTGAATTCGAACTGCAGGTGAGCTTCACTCAGTCCGCAATCCCCCCTCAGTATAACAGTAGCAGTTATTACAAACATTTCTTTGTTATTGCTAATCTGTTAAAAGTCTCCCGAAAATTAAAAGAAATCTTACAAAGTTCTAAACATGAATGAATTCTATGTCTTCCACTCAGTGTAGAAACATCTAAACATGATCATAATCTAGTGTTCTTGTTAAAGCCTTCTTTGGACAAGGTACATTGTTCTCCTTTCCGCTCGCAAAAGTTTCACAGATGCAACACTGACATTTGCTGGTGTCTTCAGGATGAAGTGGCTGCATGACTTTTGGTTGTCAAATGAAGACTTTTTTTCCCCCACTCAGTTTATGCAAGATACAGCTTTACCCAAGGTGAATTATTCGCCACAGCATCAATCTCAACTATGATCACTGTTCAAGAAAAATAAAATTCTTTAGAGTAAGACCATCCTCTTA
The DNA here is from genome assembly GCA_026784285.1 of Stomatorhinus walkeri. Classification (NCBI taxonomy): domain Eukaryota; kingdom Metazoa; phylum Chordata; class Actinopteri; order Osteoglossiformes; family Mormyridae; genus Stomatorhinus; species Stomatorhinus walkeri. The sequence goes on from JAODUD010000026.1 coordinate 11,404,182, forward strand.
TGGCCCACTGTAATTCAGAATGCTGAATATGAGGAACTGAGCACTAAATGCACAGAACAGCAGCCCTTGTGCAGTATAGCGGTAAACTCCTCTTCATTCCTTTTACAACTAAATCTCTGTCAAACACAAAACAGGCCGCTCCCATTTATTACTAAGCTAATAAAAACAGATACATACTTCACATCGGGACAAACCTTAAATCAATATCTTCAAATAATACTATCCCTTTTGCTTTTTTTGTACTTTTTACAGTAAATGCTACTGCAGTGATTTAGCTGCTATGGATGTGCTACGAATAGTGAAAGATTTGTCCGAACACCTGACGTATCGTTTGAACGTTTGAACCATTTCACGAGCTCCTGACGTATAACAGCCTCTGCTATTTGAAATGGGTTCAATGAGAAACATCTACATAAAATTTGTATTTAGTAATATTAAGCCTGTACATCAGTACTACCTTTAAATTCCTTTCTACAGTTTATTCTCCTTCATATGCCGCTGCCTATTTCTTGCCACCTTCTCCCTACCGGTGTCCGTCCATGATGCTACTGACAGCCTGCTCCAGCGCGGAGGCTCCCTTGCCATCCGGAGGAGGGTGCGTCTGGAAGCTTGGTGGCCCCTGCATACGCTGCAGCTCGAGGATGCTGTCGATAGCACTTTGAAGGTGCTCGTTGAGGACACGGTCCTCCCCAGGAAAAGCCAGACCCTGCTGATTGTGGTCAGGATCTGGTCGGAGTCTTTTAGCTTGGGGGGGGCAGAGGACAGGATCAGTGCCGGGCAGCACCGAAGCAGAGGATCGTGGGTCTACTTGGGAGTGGCTGTACGCTATGTGTGTGTCAGTAATCTGCTTTGACTCCTGTGCCTCATCGGTTATCTGACTCCGGTTACTGTCTGATGACTCAGTCTGATTTTGGGGGTAAGTAGGGTCCTGTCCTCCTTGTCTTTGTTTGCTAATTGTGTCTCTTCCATTAGTCAGCTGCCCGGCGCCATCTTGCTTGTGGCTGACAGGAGGACTGCATGCACTTTCACAGGCTGAGTTGTGCACTACCTTGCGGGATCCCGACTCGTGCTTTATGGTGAGTTTGAGTGCCCCCCGGCTACTGGAGCGGTACGTTTTGAGGCCTGGCGGCCGATCAGACAGCAGGGCCCACGGGGGAGGTGAGGGGGGGCTGTTAGAATGCAACAAAGGAGGTCCAGATGTTGGTTTACGGAGAGACACCAGAAAGGATTCTGTTGAGATGCCAGGACAGAAGCACTTGTCAAGATACGTTCTTAATCCCATAACAGAGCGGCTAAGCTAAGCACAAACATCAATTCCAACAAGGAAGCACATATTCTATACAAGACCTAGAGATCCCAGGTACAGACCTGGCTCTAGTCGGGCCTTGCGCTTCTCTTCCCCAAGAACTCCCCTCTCTGCCTGGAGGAAAAGCCGCTCTAGCATCACCATTTCCGCCGATGGGCTTACCTGCTACAAGTAGCAGCAAGGAGAATGATTAGCTCAGTCGAGCAGGCTAAAGGTCAATTTAAGTGCCACACCCACTCAAATGGGATGAAAGATAGCAAGGTCTATAAAGACGGCATCAGAATAGAGGTGAGCAGAGGTGGTAAAATGTACGATGCAGAGGAAAAATCCATCCACTCACCTGGGCTTCCCCCAACAATAGCTGCCGGTACTTGTTGAGCATCTCCTTGGTACGTTTCAGTAGCAGGCTAGACACAGCATCAAACTGCTTGTCTACTAAAGACACAAATAGTGCAGCAACATCAATAAAACGGATAAGTACCAATGAAGAGATCTTGGGGCGTTTAACAATGCTAAGAACGCAAAGATCATCCTTGTGTTTTAGGCAGAAGCGGTCTTGCTAACTTGCCCTCCCAAGAATAAACTTGGGACGCAATGAATCATGGGACTGTTCTCGTTTGGCGAGATGCATCCTTGATACTCGGGGCAGAGCAAGAGTGACATTGGATTTTTACTGTCCACCTGTTCTTGAATATTGGGACTGTACTTTGGCAATGGAAGATGATGTCAAATGGGTACGTGGAAACCCAGGAACGGTCAAGTACACATATGGGTACTTGACTTTGGTGTGTCTGGGTCCTTGGTGTGTCTGGGTCTCACCTGTGAGGAAGTCTGCCTGGCTGGGTAAACAACCTGCACAGGTGTGGTATGGCAGCAGACGGATTACTGCATTGTCCAGGGACAGGAATGGGGAGTGGGCATCCGGGCTCAGAACTGCAGTGTGATCCCTGCACAACAGTTGCTGGAACCTGTAGATGAGATGAGGACATCCCAAAGCACCATACTGGATCTGAACAGGTTTACTCTCCCCAGCATCCGAGAAAAGCCGACATACCTGTGTTTGCGCATTGTTGGGGTGAGTCTCTCTTCTCGCTCTATATCCTTGCATGTTGTTACCTGATGGGTCGAGATATAAAGTGTTTCTTACTTTGCAATTACAAATACTGAACAAACCTTTGCACCGATCATAAAATAATTTAATGACAATTATAGCCACATGATATCATTGTCACTCATTCCTGGAAAACAAGCAGCGCCACTTGTCAGGCAGAGTCCCTGTCACCTGCGTGTTTGACTGCTGCGGGGGCTGCAGACTGTGGTGCCCCTGAATCTGAGGGCCTTGCGTTTTTGGGGAGGCCGGATGAGGGCCTTTAATCTGCACAGCAGAAACCACAGCTTGTTCTGGTGAGTAAAAAAAAAAAATCGGCATATAAATGACAGTGATTAATGCATCACCTATTGATGCTTCACATTTTCTTGACAGTTAAGACTTCACGGTCCACTGATACTCACTAACTTGTGCCCGCAGCTGCGTGGGGGGGTCAATTGGGGCTTGAGGATTCTCCGGACCCAGGAGAGGTGTGTGCGGATGTGGCCCGACAGACAGACTGACCACTAAAGGGGACGGTGCCGTGTGCAGGGGGGTCGCGGCCCGTGAGAAATGGGACGCCTTGCCATGTCCAGACTCAGACAGACTCTCGGCCTGCCCGCCAAACGGAGAGGAGAAGCTGGCGGGGGTTGTGCTTAATGAGGCCTGGCCAATCAGAGGTGAGCATCGCGGCCCTGGCTGCTCGTGCCCAGGATGGGTGGGGGTGCCGACCCCTCTAAGCACTGGGGTCACATGAGGGGCCCCTGATTGGCTGACAGTGAGCTGAGGAGGTGTAGACGTCTCCCGCTGAGCAGCCGGAGGTGAGATAAGAGGCGTAACTTGGACCTGCAGCGTCACAGGCAAGTTATCAGCAGATGTTGACTGTGGCTGAAGAGTCTGCTGTGATGGAGAATTAAGCAGAACGAGACTTAACATCACATCCACATCTTACCAATATTCTGCATAAGGATAAAACCACTTTTGTAACCAATAAAATTTACAGTCATTAAATAAAAAATAACCAGGTAACTGGAGTAGATTACAATATTTGCATATCCTCAACTATTAAAGATTTTTTTAATAGTGGGAAATGTAAAAATGTTTATGAGAGTTTTTTTTTAAACTAACAAGAGTCAAAGTTTCTGGGTAAAGGCTTGCATGTAAGGATAGATTTGTCATAAACTTTTCAGGTAATTTGCTGTACCTGACTAAGCCCGTTTCAGGAAATAATCCAAGACTGATTATTTTAATTGTATCCTCTCCAAAATCGGCACAATCATAATCATCTGAAATAACTGGAATGAGCAGCAAGTAAAATGACAGCTTTGATGCACCCAATAATGTTCCTGTCATGCTGATAATTAACACAACGTGTGTCTTTGATGACCGTGTATTGGATACATGATCGGTGTGTTATCTCTCATAAACACAAACTGGGTATTATCTCTCATAAACACACATACACACACACAGTACCAGCCAAAATGCCAAGCTGGCTACAAAGGAGAGTGTTAGTGCCATATCACATGACCTGGTCACCTGACCTAAACCCAGTAGAGATGATTTTGGAGGAGTTTGACCAGAGAGTGTAGGAAAAGCAACCAATGAGAGCTCAGCATATATGAAGGAGCTCCTTCAGGACAGCTGGAGAATCAGCCAATGAGAGCTCAGCATATAT
>JAODUD010000026.1:11408352-11430136 GCA_026784285.1 Stomatorhinus walkeri
TCAGGACAGCTGGAGAAGCAGCCAATGAGAGCTCAGCATATATGAAGGAGCTCCTTCAGGACAGCTGGAGAAGCATCTCAGGAGGCCGCCTCATGTAACTGGTGTAGAGGAGAGAGTAGGTCAGCCAGTGTCTGGAGTAACTGAGGTTAAGGGCCTTGCTCAAGTCCCAACCCACAGAGCTGCTGAAACTATTTATTTTATTGCATACTTTTTGGTTAGTGCATAATTCCATATATGTTATTTTATAGTTTACATAAAATATGGGTAGGCATGTCCAAACATTTGATTGGTTCTATATATTATAATGATATAGATATGCTAAAAAATAAGCACATCTATTAGACACACATTTCTACACATTTTGCATTACTAATATTTTTCCCTTTGTGTGATACAAACTGTAAAATGCAAAAAAAGATTCTCCTTTGAGGGCTGGACTTATGCAAAGTGATCTTCTAATGTCTTTTAACTTAGGCATTGCTTAGTTAGCTTGGGAATGACTGTGGGTGATGTTTTCGAAACCATTATATTATTTAGCTGGTTGACCTGCTGGAGACGATGCATGAAGTCGTGTTTCGGAGGCGCTGGGCCAGACAGCCCGTCCAGCACCTGCGGCCCATTTGCACGTGGTATAATGTGCTCGGGGGGGGGATTGATTGGGTCACGGTGGGGTCGGATGTCCAGCTGAGGCTGCAGTACGGTCAAAACTGGGGGAGAGGACTGGACCTCTGTGGGACACACCTGCAAAGCATGATGGTCAAGACGCTGTTTCAGTTGAAACAGTTAATGAGACATGGTTTACGCCGTCCTGACTATAAAACAGGGAACCATAAATACACGGAGTAAACACATACCTGTGGAACATGGAGAAGCTGTTCCTCATTCGAGCCTTTATCCTCTAGGGCAGATGTTTCAGGCAGCAGTAAGACAGAGGTCTGCGGCTGGCCTTGATGCCCATCGACGCCCCCGGAAATAGGCTGCTGGGCCTGGGATGCAAAAGGCAGGCCCTGTACCATCGACGGACCATTGACAATAGAGATGGAGGCTACATCTGATGGAAGCACCCCGGGGCTGTTGATCAGAGTGATGTGACCCCCCAAGGCAGTGCTATGAAGCAGGGCGCCCCGCTGTCCCTGCCTTTGCGGCGTGTAGCTTCCAGCCACTTGTGCAGGCATCTGGACTATAGTAGGGGGTGCAGACTGCAGGTGCAGAGAACCTGATAAGAGGGCACCTTGCCTCAGCGCTAACTGCCCTGTTGGTGTTGTGAATACGGGGCTGAAATTCAGCTGCCTGGGAGGGGCTGTAAGAATCTGAGCACTGTCCATCAGGTGGCCAGAAGAAGTCGCCCCGCCCCGCACTGAAATCTCTTGCTGGTTGGTAGGAGTAAGCAGGGGACGTGTGGCACCAGCAGACTGGGATACTGGCACTGGGCTTTGGTTGGGAAGTAGGAACTGATTGTGGCCTTGAAATAGACCCTGGGGCTGGATGACAATGGATCCCCCTTGATTCAACAACTGCACACTGACTGGCTTGCTGAGGTGAGGGGTGCTTGGGGGTTGCTTGGAGCCCAGAGGAGGGGACAACAAAATGTTGGGTGAAGTTGTCCCTTGAACCAAAGTAAGGCTTGGTGGGTTCTTCTGTACAGAGGGCTTGGGACTGATTTGCACCAGACGGGGCTGGATGTTGACAGGCATCTTGGGCTGGATCGGCAGAGGGCCTCGTGTCAGCAGGATCCCCGGGCCTGTGGGGGCCCTCAGCGAGGTCGCCACCATGGGGCGACCTGTCAGGCTTGGATGGGCCTTCTGAATGATCATTCCAGAGCCCTGAGCAGGACTCAGAGAAATAGAGGCTTCGGGTGGAGTTCCAGGGAAAACTGTGCCAGGCAGAAGGCCCATCAGCTGCGGGGCAGCAGGCTTCAGGGAAGGGCAACCTGGCCCCACAGCCAGCAGGGAGGGCTGGGGGGGTTCCACAGCTGCTTGAGTATCCCGGGGCATTGTGGGCAAGGGAGAGGATTTGGGCAGAAATTGCGAGGCAAGAGAACCAATCAGTGTTCCAGGGGGATTATAAAGAGACAGGCCATCTCCAGAGGCAGCCATGCCAGCTTCCAGAGCCAGGGTCTGCTCAGTGATGTCAGCCTCCTGAAGACTCTGCTGTAGGATGTCACATGCTTCCTCCTCTTCCTCAGCCCCCACTGGGCCTCCCTGCCCTACCTCCGGAACCCCACCTCCATCTGGAGAACTGAGAAGTGCTTCTTCCAAGAAGGACAGGTCAACGCAACCTGGAGGAGGCGTGTCCCGGGATGGAACATCATCCGCCAGCAAGGATCCTGGACTCTGACCGGAAAAAACAGACATAGTGCCATACATTTTTCCATCAAAATCCAATTGCCCTCAGTAACATCTCCCTCCAAATATCACTGCCATATTGTCTCTGGTTTTGTGCCTGCATTAATGCTTAGACCCTGTGGTGTTTATGAATGCAAAGGAGACTCACTGGAGCATCAGCGAACAATGAGGGTTCTCCTGGGGAGGAATTAATGAGCAGGTCGTCACTTTCCAGCTGAGGGTCCAGAGAAGAAAGACGCTGAGTGTATAGGGTGAGATTTCTTATACAAAGACGTGATATACGAGGTGCATTCTGTATGCCATTAACGAGAATCAATCAAACACATGTAGCTAACAGAAAAATGCTTATGACCCTTATTAGAGGTAACCTACTGCATACTCATACTGCTGCTTATTATTAGATTAGATTAACCTTTGGGTTTCTGCTACAATGTTGCAGTTCTTCTTCCCCTACAATCAACAACTCGTACCACGAATGTCTTAAGTTCAGTTCAATAATTTAGCTCAACCTCTGTATTAGACTAAAGACTTCAAAGCCGCTGAACAATAGCACCAACAAAGGGATAAATTATTCATCTCCTGTACAGTATGGAGGTTCATCACTTTTGTCAAGAGAGTTCTCATATTGCAAACGACACTTTTCTAAACTGGCCAAGTGCTGCGACAAATCACCATGGTAACCAATTATTGCTTGGAGATTTCAGATTGCAGCCTACCTCACGAGTCCCTGACACTCTGATTTAAGTCAGTGATCTTGTAATCTGCTGTGGTGCTTCCATACTGACACATGCTCAATTTTAATGTGTCCGACTTGAACACTTGTGACTGTTTACTCTGCACAATACATTATCAGGTCAAGTGATCAGAAAAATCTGTATTTAAAGGGTGGTGTGTATCTGAGTAGGTTTTGGATCTGTGCCTCCGTGTATAACCTTGTGGATTCAAAGCTAGAGTAATCATATTACCATTGGGCCCTTGAGCAATGCCCTTAACCCCAGGCTGACCTTTGCCCTTTGACCCCAAAATCTCCTCATTTGCATACCGCTTTGGACAAAAGCAGCTGCTAAAAACATAAATAAAGACTGTGCGTCAGTTCACAAGGCTTGCATTAGCTTTTAATTTATTATTATTAATTATAATTACACAATATGAATATAAATAATATGTAATGTTGTTTTATAGGTTTTTCTTTTCCAACTGTGCACACATTAAAACGCGGAAACATAAAAGTTTTACCTCATTGGTTCCATGAAGAAAGTCATTCAGGGCTTGGGGGTCACTGTAGGAGAGAATAAGGAATGAATGATTTACTGTCCTTAGTCAAACCTTAGAGACGTGTAAATCCGATTGTCAAAACAAGTTTGAAGGCCTGTTAAAATATCCACCCCATATCAAAAAAGAACAATGGCATTAATAACGAAATCATCCTCGTAATATGCATGCAACTTAAATGTGATGCTCCCTGACTTACCATAAAACATCGAGTAAACAAGTGCCATCTTCATCCTCCATGTCAGCTGAGAGCGTTGGGACAAAGTGGACACGACATATTGTTGCGAGATTAAACTGCTGTAGATGACACTACATGGGAGTAGCTAGCAATTACGTTACTGATGTCACTGAGGACCCATGAACTATGTACTTAATAAAAGCGCAGTCTGACATTTTTATATGCTCTAATTAAGTAACTTATATCTGAATTGCATGAAGCCATGTGCTGCCTGCAATGGGCTGGTGTCCCGTCGAGGGAATAGCCCCGTCTTGTCGCATATTTTTCGCCCAGTCATTTCCTGGTTAACTGAGTGGATGATGAACGCATAAACTGATGTAGAATTCTTCAAAACAATATTATTTCCAAGAAAGAAGCGGCGGTACATTTTGAGCACTCTCCAAGACGTGTGCACAAGACACGACTACTAAAAGGTGAAAAGGTCTTACAGGAGCGAAACGGATTTGAGCGTTGGGAGGGAACATACTTCACGTGATGGAGGCCCCATTCAGAGCAGACTGGCCGGGCTCTTCAGGGGCCTCATGGACGCGCAGGCCTGGCTTCAGGGATGAACCACCAAGCAGTGTTTGGCCCATGAGGCTGTCTTCTGGGTCTGCGTGTTCCTCCGTGACGGCATATCTGCTACCTGTGCGCTGCAAGGCCAATACAAGGCCGTGAGTTATATGCACTAAAGCCCCCAAGCGGTTGCCTGTTCCCGTGTCCTTTTCTCCAGCAGGGCGTGCGAGGAGACCCTAGTGTTCACCTGCATGTGGCAAAACCTGCTGAAACTTTGCCGAGACCAGGGGCATTGGAGGAGCATGGATTCCCTGGCAGATTCAGGGGAGACCAGCACTGTACAGAGGCCCCTAAAATCTACCATCTACTGTTGGGGGGTCTCCTCCGTTAAATCTACTGCTTAAATCCACCCCCGGTTGGCAAAATCTATATATCTGTAGGAGCCGTATTTCTTCAGACTGAAAGTACCAACCCAAGCCGGGCACCCAAGGTGTCAGTTTGTGTCTGCGGTTGGACTAGATGCACAAATCTCACATTGTGCGCACAGATAGGAGAACAGGAGAGGATGGTAAGAAGATGGTGGCCTTGGCATGTTTGGTATTGATAACTAGTGCAACCTGCTACACAGCACAATAAATGAAGGTATACTACCCAGATGTTCAGCTGCTATCTGCTGCCCTTTGACACCCTGGGGGGGTTTTTGCATGCCAATGTTTTGGCTGTTATACCTCCTGACCCCTTGGCTGAAACCGCCATCACCATGGCGATGATGCAGTCCGTGGTCCTGCAAACTCAGCACCCAAATCATTTTACTGTCTAAGGAATTCAACTATGTTTCGTTCTGCAATTTTTGTCAGGGATGTAGAACTGTGATCCAGTTCGATGACAACACTAAGGAGGCACTATGGGGATAATCTGACATGCTTGGGAATATGTGACCACAATCTCGCTCCCACATACAAACCGATCACTTGGTAGTTGCTAGTCACCACCATGATTGCGGGGAAGTTGGCAGAGGAAACTTGGCAGGTTCTGCAACAAAACTTAAAGTATGTTCATGCTTCTCCGCATGTGTACAGGTGTCCATGCGAATGTTTATGTTGCCACTGACATAAACATACTTCTCTGCAGTCGAATGCAGGCAGCATCAAGATTGTGTGTAAAGGCAATGCGACCACAAACACGGGTACGCACTGCACATCTTCTGCCCAAAAACACAAATAACATGGGTGCACTTGAAGAACATTTAAGTGAAGAAGTTCAACATTACAGACATTTGTATGAACCGGCGTGTTTGATTCAAAAATGTCAAACAATTCCCGAAGGGATATTTTCCAAGTGCTCGGAAAAGACAAGACCATTTGAAAAAGCACAAAAAAAACTCCAGCTAAGAAATCCAAAAAAAATCTGAAATACACCAAGCATTTTACGAAAAGGAGCAGGAAACGTACCCGAGTCAGACTCCATTGTGGAGTTACATGAGTATTTGTTCATTTCCACTGGATGCTTCAAATTCTATAACTGTTTGAAACAGATACACCTTGCAATTGTGATAACTGTTTAATACATTAATTTCAGACATTTCTTATTTGTGATTCTGATACCCGGTTGCCTGCTGTTTAAAGAGTTTAAAGATGTTTCAGACATAGAGATGGTATATTTCAAATTATTCCAAACACAAATACATTAATCTGGGAACTGGTAGAATTCCCCAGTCTGTAAGATGCTTCTACAGCCTGTTGTGATTCTAAAATAGTGTAAAGTGACAGCCAACCTTTCCAATACCTCAAAAAGAGGCTTGTGTGAATGATGATAATACAACAGGAGATGCCTCAAACCTCAAAGCTGACATTTGAAAATACTGGTGATGTCATTCCTTGTCTGCCCTGAGCATCTCCTGCACCAGCACAACAAATTCTTCACCGTGAAAAATCGATTTTCGTTTAATAAACACAAATATCTTTCTCATTTTCGTCTATGTCAAATAAACAGCTCTTTTTCCTCCTCCTAGCATTTCTCCGTGGAATATTGTCCTTTCCTCCTCCCAAGCATTCTGTACACGTGTGAAATGAGTGGGCCTGACCGTAGACGTATGAATAGCTCTGTGTCTGCGTTACACGTGCACATGCACGAGCACAGTCCCTGTGCGGAGAAGTATGTCCACGCCCTTAGGGGAGATGGGCTAGGAGATGCTCTGTGAGTTACGTGGGGCGGCCATTGAGGAATTTAGCCACTGTGTCATGGACATCCACTTGTGTGGATAATACAGTTTCCACAAAGACACTGTGACGTTTTTCCCAATAAAAAACCGCGGATCACAAAGTACCTGAAGGACCTGCTGAACAAGATGAGGGCTTTCAGGTCGGGTGACAAGGAGGAGATCAAGTGGGAGCAGACAGAACTGAGTAAGCTGCTCTGTGAGGGGAAAAACCTTTACACAGGCAAGCTGGAGAGCGTGCTACAATGTGAAAGAAACTGGAGTGGCCCAAGGACCTTCAACAGCTACAAGCTGACTGGAAACCTTGTAATGGAGAGTAGCACAGGACAAATTAGCTGAATCTGGTAAAACAAATCTGATTCTCAATTGCCGGTCCAGTTCTTCTCCAATACCACCAGCCTCAGTGTGTCAAATCAGAAGGTTTTCGGTTCCTTACTTCCCCCTTACCTTTCCATCACCTTCTTACCTCTCTGCCATTTCCCCACTGAAGACACTACATCCAAGGTGTGCACTCCCGTCCCAGTCTTCCCAGACTGTCTATCTAAGCTGACCAGGTGAGGAGAGATCTGGGGGAGCCTCTGCACAGGCATATCTGCAGGGCTTGATTGAAAACAGCAGCAGGGTGATGCGGGCATCTTCCAACCAGCTCTGTGAGGTCCTTCTATACTGTTTTACCTCTGTTTGAGTCAACAGAAGGAATCCCTGCCCTGGAAGACATTCTGTGTGGTCCTGGGCCCAAAGGAGGGGCAGTCTAAAGCCCTTTAAGATTTCAGATCATATTCTCACTTCACACATTATAAAGACCTTTGAGAGACTGGTCTTGAAACAGCTCTGACCCCTGGCAAAGACCACCTAGGTCCCCTGCAGTTTGTTTACCAGGCACACATAGGTGTGGACAATCCTCTGATCTATATATAGCCTACTACCACTTGATCAAAGCAGACACCACATTACAATCAACACCATTTGGCCTCTCCAAATGGGGAACAAACTCAGTCTCCTGGATCATAAACCATCTGACCAAGAGATTAATTTGTGAGGTTCCAGGTTCCAGAACTATTTGTCATAAATGGTGGTTCCTTCTGTCTCTCTTCCTTTTCACCCTCCACACAAAAGACATCCCAAAACAACACCAGCTCATGCCACCTACGGAAGGTCTCAGAGAACTCCCCCATTGTATTGTTCATCAACAACAGAGATGAGTTACAGAGACGAAGCTAGATCTGGCCTTGCACGTACCAACTATTTCAGTACCACCTGCAGCTCGATATAAGCAAGACACAGACGTCTGTGGTGGATTTCCAGTGTGCCAGGGAGCCCCTTTGACCAATCACCATCCAGGGGTAAGAAGTGGAGGTAGTACAGTGCCACAGATAGCAGAAGGATTACTCAAACAGCAGGGCAAACAACACAGTGGCACTGTGTGAATCTGCTTTCTGAAAAGGCTCAGGTCTTTGCATTTAGCTGCAGGAGATAAACTATAAGGACAAAAGCGTTGGGACACACCTCTTAATCACTGAATTCCCATTGGATTCAAAACCATTAGCACAGTTGTATAAAATCAAACATCTAGCCATGCAGTTAGATTTACAAACATTTGTGAACGAATGGGTCATTCTGAAGAGCTCAGTGGATTACGTCATGGCACTGTCACAGGGTGCCATCTTTGCATTAAGTCAGTTCTCCCCTGCTAGATATTCCATGGTCAACTGGAAGTGACATCATTGCAAAGTGGAAGTATTTAAGGAACAAAAGCAACTCAGCCAAGGAGTGGCAAACCATGTAAAGTTACAGGGTGGGGTCGCCGGGTGCTGAGGAGCACAGGGCGTAAAAGACTCCAACGCTCTGTTGACTCAATAACTGCAGCGTTCCAAGCTTCCTCTGGCATTAACTCCAGCAAAACTGTGTGCTGGAAGCTTCATGGAATGGGCTCCCATGGCCGAGCAGCTGAACATCACCAAGCACAATGCCAACCATCAGATGGAGTGGTGCAAATCACACCACCACTGGACTCTGAAGCAGTGGAAGTGTGCTCTGTCTGCCAGTCTGATGGACGAGTCTGGGTTTGGCAGATGCCAGGAGATTGTTACTTGCCTGATTGCATTGTGCCAACTGTTAAGTTTGGTGGGGGAGGGATAATGGTATGGGGTAGTTTTTCAGGGGTTGGACTTGGCTCCTTAGTTCCAGTGAAGGGAACTCAATGCTTCAGGATACTAAGATATTTCAGACAATTCTATGCTTCCAACTTTGTAGGAACACTTTGAGGAAGGCCCTTTTCTGGTCCAGCATGACTGTGGCCCAGCACACAAAGCAAGGTCCATAAAGACATGGTCCAGTGGATTTGGTGTTGAAGGACTGGCCCCCACAGAGCCCTGACCTCAACCCCCTCAAACACATTTGGGATGAACAAGAACAGAGATTGTGAGCCAAGCCTTCATGTCCAACATCAGTGCCTAACCTCACAAATGCTCTTCTGGGTGAATGGGCAACAATTCCCACAGACACACTCCAAAATCTTGTAGAAAGCCTTCCCAGAAGAGTGGCAGCTGTTATAGTTACAGTGAGAGAAGCAACTCCATATTGATGCCTATGAACTTAGAATAAGTTACTACAGAAGTTCCTGTAGGTGTAATGGCCAGGTGTCCCAATACTTTCGTCTGTAGAGTGTATTTCATCAGTCCGTAGTGACCAGAGTACTTCTTTATTCATCTGCAAGATAACTTCCGGTGTTGCCAACTAACTAAAGAACTTCACTAGAAAAACCAGCTCCATCAATAGAATGATCCCAGACACTCTGGAGGCAGCTGCAGAGAAGATAACGGTTGCAAAATGGAGAACAGGGTGTTCTCTTTGAGCTCATTACACAACAGAGTGCTAAGAGGCGCAACTAGGAATGTTTTCTGTCGGCACTGCAATGCATAATGCACCCTCTCACCTCCAGCCACAAAACACTCCTGAACAACATTAAACGGTTGGAATGCGACATCTTACATATCTATGGCTGCGTCGCATATCAGCTGTACACTCCCCCTGATCTTCATTTATATTTCCTTATTTACCTGTGTTTTTTCATTTGCAAAATCTTGTTGTGCTATGTCTGATGTATATTGAAAGAGAAAGGGATGTAACAGGCTATTGAACTTGTACACGAGAATTTTGTTATAAACCTTGGCATCGACAAGAAGCTGAGCTTAACGTCATAGCAGAAACACGACACAGAACAGAATTTTAAAGCACAATTCTGTTCAGTATCAGAGAAATCCCTAGTCTTATAGAAATGTACAAATATGATAATTACATGTAACAACCGCTGACGTCATTCTTTGATATCAAATACTATAAAAACTGTAAACTGTAATCTGTCATAGACTATTTGCAGTCCATGTCGCTCTATAGTAATACATGAATGCGTAATTATTATGTCCTATTCTGTATTATCCAAAATTAATTTTCTAACATATTCTTCGAATAAGATACCTGCAATGATACACTTGACTAATTCTGTTATTCGGTCAAGAAATCAAGCAAGGTAAAACAACATTTCTGCTTCACCCCGCACTGTCGGCTACCCCAACAAAAAAAGCGCATACCGTAACTCGTTATTGCCGCGCGTTCTTTTTTAATTATACGCGAACAGACACAACCCGTTTCTGGAGATTCTAAACCAGGGTAACACACAGAACCAGATGAATTAAAACACATTGACATAATTTTCACATAACCTACATCTGAAGCAGTTACTTTGAGTAAGCAGTAGGGTAGTACATTTAAATACATTTGGGTTCGCATACATTGGTGCGGGTGCTTTTAATGTATGGAATATATAGATTAAATAATATCCTATTACCTTGCGTATTACAATTTAAAACAGGATGATATGCGCTCCACGTCAGCATATATGCTTTATTTGCTAATCTGGGAAGACATTAACCTCCTTCATGTGTACCTTGACTGAATATAAAGGAAATACGAATGAGGCTCATTCCTGTTACAGTCGGCGGCTCCTCAAACCAGTACTTCAGCGTGTCCCTCACTCTATATGTTTCTCTCTCTCACCCACAGCGTCTAGGGGTGGTACCTATAAGACAGCAGACCTCCCCAACCTCACTTCAGGTAGATCAGACGGATTCCTGTGTTTGTTTACAACCTGCCACAACCGCATTTTATCCCCCCGCACTTCCCACACGGCGCTATCATCCCCGCAGTAACAGACAGTGGAGTTTCACTGGATTTCCAGACAGATGATGACATGGGCTAAAAGCATCCCTGGAAACCAGTACTTAGGCTCACTTCGAAAAAAATATATTTCATATGAAATCAGTTTATGTAGCCATACACTTTAAGCAGTTCGCATTGATTCAGTGCAGGATGCTGCTGTTCATTGAAAATCTATCACGGAGAAGGAGTACCAAGGTAGCTAATTCCTGCTGCGCTCTCCGCAGCAACACAAAGGATCCACTTGTAACCATCACATCTGTTCTACTCTTCCTTAAGCTGTCGTTTTCTGTGTTGTTCTGGGTCATTTTGTAATTTAACTTTAAAAAAAAACAACTCACCGCGTCTTTGTGGGTTATTGTCCTCTCAGGCGGGCCTCTGCGCCATTGAGTCTTTTCAGACGCTAAGGGAGAGGGGGGTAAAGGGGGATCGGGGTGGGTGAGAAGCAAGAGTGAGAAGAGATCAGAACACAAAGGTGGAAAAAGAGTGGAGCGAGGGGGCTGCGCTGCCTTTGCGTCCTTTAGTGCTAAAGGGAAGATGGGGATGCGTGGCTCGGATCAGAAACGCAACGCATTAACGTTTAAAAAAATCCGCGTTCCCACCAAGAGACGAATTTCCTTTGTAATGCTATTATAGTAGCATACAATTATGCAATATACGACTTAATAACCTAATACGTCCTCCAAGAAGTATTTCCAGAATGCTCAATTTCATTACCTTACCCAGCCTTTTAAAAATCATACAGCGTACTATTCTAACCCTTTACAGCTCCCAGCGCGACAGTCTCGCTTAATCTTGCATCGCATTATTAAACATTAACACAAGGTATCCATGTATCTTGTAGCGGGTATCATTTTGAAAGCATTTAGTTATATTTCGACCATTAATACAGTACAATATAAATGCAACATACCCAATTTTGGTATGAATTGATTTCAAATGGATTCAAGAAAAATGTTGATGTAAAATACTCAATGAAAATATGATTCTAAAAATATTATGTAGCTACAGGTAAAAAAACAAATTCACATTCAAAAACAAATTCACATTCAAACGATAATGGTATAAATAGGTGAGAATCAATGGGCTTCTCCCGCGAGGTCCGTCATGTGTGAAAATCAATAGCTCTCCTCCGACAACGAGAGGCTCTTCTGTCTCCTGATTGGCCGCCTAAGCAGTGACTGACACACTGTGGTGTTTAAAAGCGCAAAGGAGGCGCGTGCACTAATGCAGCGCAGGTCAAAGCACGCAGTCATAATATGATTCATTTATCTATAATTATCCGTTTCTATTACAGGCAAGGTTGTAGTCCTATATATTACACAATAATCAAAACAAAGCGACATAAGCTGATTACTCTGTATTTATGGCGGATAATATTTTTGCTTAAAAAGCAAAATAGTAAAATTTACCGATATTTTTCTTCTGAAACATCTTATTTTATAACAAAGTTTACTATTCTAATAAATAATCAATAGAGAGATGTTCTACCATCCAAAGATTGGAGATTCTGCAGTTAGTTTCTTGCTTTTCCATCAAGAGTGAAATTTTAAGATTCAACTCTTGATTATTTGTTAAGGCGCAGAACGTTGATATCTCCATGCATCAGATGGAATCAGGTGATGGGACCAGCTGGGTTTGGTCATGCTTTCGGCCCTGCTAGTAATCAGAGCCTTATCAGCGTGGGTATGGGCTGGGTACTGCTTGCATACTGTGCAATTGAAAAGCGCCATTTTGCAGTACGGGTCGGGTATAGTTCAGTTCTTGGTGGCAGTGGAAAAGCACCACTAGACTACCCAAAATAAAACTTTCTCTTACAACTTAAAAGCACAAAGTTCTGAGGTAACTGCCTTTTCCAATTTTGAAAACAAATCCCTCTTTTTGAATGCTACCGAAAACCAAGCAGTGCCACGAAATGACGGTTGTCCGTTGTAAATTATCTGAGCCCTTCGTGAACCAGACCCATGCTGACATAGCCCTACTTACTAGCACCACCCGAGTGGTCAAAATGCAGTGAGATACCAGTGTCTTGCATCTATATGCATGGATCATCTGAAGGAAAAATGTGCATATTCTATGGATTAGTCCTTATTAGTAGTATTGCGCTTCCCGATGTATTGAAGCGTTCCCAGTAACTCGGAACCTAAAAATTTCCAACCATCTACCTAAAATACTATAGAACAGTGCAACGAAATGGATTCATAATGCACATTTATGAAAGCAAATTCTGCTAATGCTTGATGCTAACATATACTATATGGACAAAAGTACTGGTAGATCTGGCCACTACAAACTACCGGAACCTTTATGGTTCCATTATAAATCCATAGTCATCGATATGCAGCTGCCCCCCCCCACCCCCTTTGCAGCTACAACAGCTGCCACTCTTCTGGGAGGGCTTTCCACAAGATTTTGGAGTGTATCTCTGGGAATGTTTATTCATCCAGAAGAACCTTTGTGAAGTCAGGCACTGACATTGGACATGAAGGCCTGGCTGGCAATTTTCATTCTAGTTCATCCCAAAGGTGTTCGATGGGACTGAGAACAGCACTCTCAAGTGCAGGCCAGTCAAGTTCTTCCACACTAAACTCAGTCAATCAGGTCTTTGCTGAAGCATTGAGTTCCCTTCACTGGAAGTAATGGGTCCAACCCCTGAAAAACACCCCCATACCATTATCCCTCCTCCACCAGTTGGCACAATGCAGTTAGGCAGGTAACTTTCTCCTGGCATCTGCCAAACCCACTCATCCGTCAGACTGCCAGACAGAGAAGTGTGATTTGTCACTCCACAGAACATGCTTCCAGTGGTGGTGGGCTTCACACTGCTCCGTCTGATGCTTGCCATTGCGCTTGGTAACGTGAGGCTTGCATGCAACTACTTGGCTGTGGGAGCCAGAGGAAGCTTGAAACTCTGCAGTTATTGAGACAACAGAGCATTGTGGCAATAATTCTGAATAAAACACCTGAATTTAACGATTAAGAGGTGCGTCCTAATACTTTTGTCCATATAGTATGACGGCAATTCTCAGACTTCCGAACAAAAATTAGCACGATGATGTACACTTCTTATGCCACTGTTCCACTCCAAAACTGGCAATGCTTCTACCAAGCCAATGCTTCTGAAGCGGAAAACTGAAGCAAGCTGGAAACATGCTGTAGACTCTCTTCACAGCTCGATTCAGATAAGGCTTGGTTCTTGTATGCCAAAAGCAAAGAACCAAAAGTTTAAATCAGTGCACTGCAGAACAGTACCAAATACATTTAAATATTCAAGCACACTATTGACTGAATGTTTCAGATCTTAAATACATTTCAAATGAGGCAACTCACTCATCTGCCATAAACCATAATGTACAAAATATTATCTCCTATGTATAAAACATAAAATGGCAAATTGCACAGTAAATGCTTATTCCAGGAAACAAAAAAAAATCTTTTTAATATTAGTTGGCTTATATAAGCACATATGCCATTAAAAGCTGTTACAACTACGAAAAAAAAAAATCTGCAAACCGTCAAAAATATTAAGAGTGAAATGGCACGTGCAACAAAAATCTGAATGCACATGAAGTGGAGGATCTGGCCAAAGCATAAGAAAATATCAGCCCACTCAGAAACATACATAAAAGCATCTTTATTTAGTACAATGTCAAACCAAAACATTCATTCATAGGCAAAACACTAGAGATAGATATATATATATAAAAAATCAATCAGAGATGTCGCATACTTGTTCTATTACTACTACTAGCTATCCTAGAATCAGCGAATGACAACTATAATACAACTAACTATATCTCTAAGTCTCCACAACCCATTCACCGTTTTACTTTCCAGCCTGTTGCGCTTGGCGGCGCAGCAAAACATAGATCTTCTCCTTGATCCAATCCTTGTTGTAGGGCTGGTATGTCTGTGTGTCTGCACGGTACCTGCAAGAACACAGAGCTCATAAGCCATCAAACATAGTACGACAATATAACACGTGCTTTTGTATAACATTTTAATCTGACACCATTTTTTGGTTAAAGTGTAATATTCTTCAACACAACTACCAAATCATGTGGTTCAAAAGGCTATCAATAAGTATAATCAAAAATATTGGAGAGAAGCGGTGACTGAATTTTATAACTACCTTCCCTACCATCACTAAGAGGGCGGGCACACGGGCAAGACAGCTAGTAATTACATTAATAGGACTAATATTAATAATACTTACACCAGGCAGCTCAGGTCTGCTAGGTCATCGATGAAATCAAATAGCTGACTGATGTCATATGTGATTGAGGGACTGTTAGGATTCATCCGCTTAAGATGTTCCTCATACATTTTACATACTCCTTGAGGGGGGATACAAAAAGCAGTTATGTAACGTATAATATAAGAAAACAGCTCCTCAGATATCATTTGAAAGGGTAAAAAGTGTGCAATTATTGTACATGCAAGACCTCACTAACAAAATGTAAGCAACGGACTGAGAAAAAAAATAGAGATGCAAGATCAGAAATATATTGCACTGAAACTCAAAAACATTTATAAAAAAAATACAGAAAGCTATTCAATACTTACCAGCTGTTAAGAATGTAATTACAAAAAACAAATAAAATTAGTTAACCCTTAAAATATGAGACCGATAAAGTGAAAAATTATCACGTACCTTCCATACATTCATTCACAGACTCATAATCAGCATATGTTCGCCCCTCGGGCCTTTTGGTGGGCTGGACCAGCAGGATTGTGTGAGACTGCAGAAAGTCAATACCTGAAGTGATCAACTAGCAACAGAGTAATTATCTGGCATAACACGACAGTGACGCTAAGGCAGAGTGTTCCCAGATGATCTGAACGTAGGCTCGTTAAAGGATATACAATCCTATTAGCCATATTAAGCGGCGACGGGGGTGGATCAAACCGTCTATCAAGGCGTGATAGACCACAAGACAGGCGTACAGGTATGGGAACGCAAAGCCGACAAGCGCAGAACGGAAACCGGCTTCGGACCGCAAACCAGAGACTGGGGGCGGCAGCGCGACCGAAGGAGCCCCCGGGGCGCCCTGCACTCGGGGGGGCGCCACACGCACGGCCAGCTCTGCGGCTCAAAGCGCTCGTGTAGCAGCAGCGAACTTTCACAATGAAAACGAACTTCCGACGAAGATCCGAGGACATAAATAATAAACGTCTCCGTGGCTCAGTTACATAAAACATTTCTTTGTCCGACCACAGCGACGATTCCCCATATGAAACAAGGCAAGAAAATGTTAGTATTTCAAACTACATAAAGACAATATACATGATTTTTAAAAATTACATAACCAGGATTTATAAATAAATAACAATTAATATTGATATTTTCAATACGCAACCGTACTTAAACTGGTCCAGCGGGACAGCTGGTTAATCTCTTCACTAAGATAGCTCCGAAGTCAAATACAAGGGGTATCTTACGGAATGACTGCGTAAATACATCTTGATGCATGCTGAGAGGTTTTCTAAATGTAGCTACACTACAAGTTAACCGGCTTACCATTTTGCGACTACTTTAGATGCGATCTCGAAGCGAGACTTAAACTTGGAAAGACCAACGCGCTGGCAGCGAAGAAGGCAAATCGTCACCTTTCACCACCGGAAGAACATGCGCAGCCGCGCCTAGACATACAAAAACTAGACCATACAGCGTCTCTTAAAGAAACACTTCACCTATCGTGCATGTAACGTTGCTATTCTAGATATATTACGGCCATTGTTTTATTATTATTGGTTAATAATATTTTTAAGAGAATAAAACAGCGTTTCCAGTCTGACGGCGCGGCGCTGTTCGTTAGCCTGTGTGCCTGTAGTGAATATATACATATAGTGGCGAAATGCACAATGACGTGACATTGTAGCGAGTAAACACATACAGAGTTTCATCGTTCAAAACTGCCTACGAGGCACCGCCCTCCTGACGATGCTCATCGTAAAACGGAAGCGGAAGTATCACAACCGGAAGCGGAAGTATCACAACCGGAAGCGATCGTCGAGTTGACAAATGCTGGAAAACTGATACTAACCGGAGGGAGCAGCTCGCCTGTATTCTTCGACTGTTGGGACGTTTTGGAAAAATCATAGCTAACGGTTATAGGTATGGAATCGTTTGTAGCGGAAATTGCGTACAATACGACACGTCTTTTGGAATTATCTATGTATTGTTGTGCTATTGGTACTGTTAGTTATTGCTTTTATGTAATTTCAAAAAAATGGACGAAAGATAGCTAGCTTTTAGTGCAATTTAGACGCACTCATGGGTTGTTACTTGTTTACTTCAAGCATACATTACAGTCGTTTCTGTCGTAATTACAAACATTGTTTAACTACGAGTCATACGCAGTTTTAACGTTGGTCTATTTTCATCAGACAAAATGTCTTGTTAATTTTGGGGGATATGCAAGCAGCTATGTTGTCGGCTGGAAAGTTTAGTGAAATAAATCGGTTGCCTGCTTTGTGGGGCTGGTGCAGTAGTAAAACCGAACAATATTATAATCTGAAAACGTTAACTTTTTAAGTGGGAATTGTGCTGCTCCCTGTAAACAAGTGAAGTTAATTCATTCAGGTTAAAAATGTGTCATTTGATAGTTCAGTGCTTGAATGACAATAGCACTCAGCTAGGGGGCTCGTGGGAAAACAATAAATTATTCTGATGACAATAAAACAGGCTCGCATAAATAAAATCATTAAAAAAACTTCAGAATCTATTTACTTTTTTTCCGGAAGAAGCAGTTCAGTGACTTTGAGTGAGGTGCCTTAAAATCCACGAATTTAGCAGGTTTAGAAAACAGACAGTTTTATGAATCAGCAAGTTGTTTAAAGTCTGGATAGTGGATGCCTTTGTACTTTGTACTGGTCATAAATGCCTTTACGAAATATTCTGCTTTGTAAATAAATGGCTTAAATTATGCTAACATCTGAAATGAAAACTGATTGTTTTATTTATTGAAAGAATAAGATCATACGTATGGAATTTAGGTTTCACACTTTAATATATTGTGCTGGTTAACTTTTTGAGTATTGCTATAACAACCGAATATTGAATTGTCAATGGAGTACTGTATGGGTCATGGTTCAGTAGCTCTGTAAGTAAATTATTTTACTACTTATGCTACACCATATTTATAAGATATATTTTTCTTGTTACAGGAACATCTGTGGATATTGGATTGTATGTAGGAAGACTATTGTTGTGTTCCAATGGCTGATGAATATCACCAGAATAATGTGGTAAGTGTGATATTCTGTCATTCATTGGAATTCATTATGTGCCCCGAACTCTTTAATTTTGAGAATAGTAAGTTTCACTTTAAATTTAAAAAATCTTACCAAAGGGTATTATATACATTAATATCCTGTGTTTGCTATAGTATTAAAAGCAAACATCTGTATAAAGTCAGTCAGCAGTTCCTTCACTGCTAAGATGTATAACTGAGATTTTCAGGGAGAAGAATTTTATTTGCTGAAGTGCATCATTCTGCACTTGCACTGCAGTATAATATAACTCCTATTAGACAGCTTAAAAAACAGTTTTAGGGTGATGCAGCTTCAGCGCTGAAACTTATTTCTGATTTACTTCTTCCAGTCAAGTGAAGACACAGAGACGCATCGCCGGCCCACAGAGGCAGGGGGCGCTGCAGGGCGCAGGCAGGGTGACACGGAGCTGAATGGCCAGCCGCCCTCACCACGGGTCATTCAGGCTGAGGATGATGATGATGAAGAGCTGACCCTAAAATACGGTGCAAAACACGTTATCATGCTGTTTGTCCCTGTCACACTCTGCATGGTGGTCGTTGTGGCAACAATCAAGTCTGTCAGCTTCTATACACAGAATGATGGACAGCAGCTGTGAGTACTGGTGCTTATGGGAAGTGTGGGGGAATGATACAATAACAAGTGTGGGAAAAGTGTTTGATATTAAATACAAAGCCAATAGACCACTGTCATATATAGCACAGTGGAAAGGGTCAAATGCTGTGACAATGCATGCGTCCTAAATAAATATAGTGATATCCTGCGTGCAGCTTTTGTAAAATAACATGTGTGATATAAGTAATTGTTTTGGTAATGTTTTCCAGAATTTACACACCCTTCAGAGAGGATACGGAGACGGTGGGACAGCGTGCACTGAACTCCATCCTTAATGCTGCTATCATGATCAGCGTCATCGTGGTCATGACCCTGATTTTGGTCTTGCTCTATAAGTACCGCTGTTACAAGGTGCGCTCTGCTGTTATCAAAATACACTCATTGGGTATTGATGGGAGAAAAGAGACCACAGTGTCAATCACTCCCTGCTTTCACTGGTGAGGTCGAGTAAGATAATGAGTGGGAAGTGGTTCATGCTTGTTGGTGATGAACAGTGCACTCAATTCCATCTTACTTTTAAATTTACTTATTCCATCAACTGTTTTCACTGACTTTTGCAGGAATATAACCCTGTTTCAATGGAAAGATGAAGGTAATAATGCTACAGTTGGTATAATCAGCAAGCTACCATGCTTGTACAAGCATTTTTTTCCTGGTTTGTTGCTGCATACAAGGAAAATGCAGTGCAAATAGAGTAACAGCGCAATTAGTAAGGACATGAAATTTGTAGTGTGGTTGGCAGTCTGTATGGATAAAGATAAATATGGGGCCTTAAATAAATAATAGACCTGTTCCAGTGTAGACTTGTAGTACAATTCAGATTTAGTTTCATTTTTGCTGTTTCGTAAGATTGTGAATGTGGTGGTGAAGTAATGGAGGGTGTGCTGATCGAAGGCCTTGTTGAGAAGTGACACTGCTTGCAGAAGGATGATGTTGTACTGGTTCTCAGGGATTGCCAACATTTCCCAGGAATTAGTTTGTGGAACAAATAATGAACTGGGTGGGAACATTCACTGATGATTCTTGTCTCCTTGACTTACGCTTGTATGGATCTTACCAGAACAGAGTTGTGATGCAATTTGCTTTTGCAAAAGGCGGGTTTGTCCTTCAAATCTGCAGTAGAAACTGTTCAGTCTACAGTTCTTGTTAATGGAAATGATACTCTGCTTACAAAAATGCAATGAATACCTGCGGCTTTGTTGTCCTACTAGTATATACTAGAGCAGTGTTTCCCAACCCAGTCCTTTGGGACCCACAAATAGTCCATACTCTCTCTCTCCCAGCTTTCAGCCAGTCAAGAACACTGGGTACCTGGTATAGGTGTGTTATGAACTGAGAGGGAGCAAAAATGTGGACTTTCTGAGGGTCCCTGAGGAATAGGTTGGGAAGCACTGTGCTAGAGAGTATTAGAGGCATATGCCTATATATTGTATGGGGGAAATCAGTCTTTTACTGTACATGCCTGCACAGGTTGTGTTCTGGGTGGGTCATGTTTTCCTCAGGAGGTGTTCCAAGAATGCTGGCTTGGGGTGGGAGAAAAAAGGAAATGTGTGTGTCTGGGAATGTTCACTGCAATACAGTTTTTCCATTACTGTGTGAAGCATGAATGAGGTTAAAAGAAGCTGGATATTGGAAACAATTGTTACAAATTGGAAGTTTCATGAATAGTGGCCCGCAAGGCATTATTACATTGCTCTTAAATTAATCACGATGCTAGTTAACCAATCCTGATAGCTGCTGGTATAGGGCAGGCCTGAAATTCTTCATGGGTCATCATACTTTATCATACTAGCCATCAGGCAGAATCATTGCCGGTCTTTCAGGGAGTACTTTTCAAATACCAGTTAGAATGGAATAAGTAAGATCCTGCCCTAATGGTTTCCGGTTATAATTCAGCTGCTGTTTATTGTTAAGTACTGTATTTCTGCACTGGCTAGGAACCCATTTATCGTGAACTGCTTTATAAAGGTAGAATTCTCTGTGTATTACATTCAAGGACAAAAGCTCTTTTACTGAGTGTGAAAACTTGAGAATATTTGTATTTTTAGTATGTGTGATTTCTATGTAGTATCCTTTCAGCTGCTGTTCTTACACGCCTAATGCTGTCACCTGTCTAGGTGATCCATGGCTGGCTGTTCATCTCCTCGTTGCTGCTGCTCTTTTTCTTTTCCTTCATCTATCTGGGGTGAGTCCTTTTTTTCTGCATTTCATTTGAAAACTCTGCAGTACAATGGCAATGCTGTCACTTGAAGTCTGGCTGATAGAGCTGAGAACATTTTGTCATGTAAAACCTTAAGTGTTTGTTTATACATGAATATTGTTGTTTCGTAAGACTAACAAATTCCTGTTATATAAATAGATATTTTATATATGACGGTAATCTTGCTACAGTGCTATTTATAAAAAATATTATATTGGCTGGAAAAGTGACAAAAAGTTTGCATACATTGCACATGGTGGCTTGATGGTTTTTAGTCAGGCTTAGTAGGTGTTGTGCTCTTCACAAGAACGTGGTAAGTTCAGTCACTGAGACGTGAGTTCTGGAGTCGCGAAGTTGTTGGCCACTGCGGTGAGGCATGTGTCATGTTGTTCGTGTTTCACAGGGAGGTTTTTAAGACCTACAACGTGGCCATGGACTACTTAACGCTGGCTGTCATCATCTGGAACTTTGGAGTGGTCGGCATGATCTGCATTCACTGGAAAGGCCCGCTTCGCCTTCAGCAGGCCTACCTCATCATGATCAGCGCCCTCATGGCGCTCGTCTTCATTAAATACTTGCCAGAGTGGACTGCCTGGCTCATCCTTGCTGTCATTTCAGTATACGGTGAGGGAGGGCTCATTTCATGGATGTGTCATTTCAGTATATAGTGAGGGAGGGCTCATTTCATGGACTTGTCATTTCAGTATGCAGTGAGGAGGGCTCGTTTCATGGACTTGCCATTTCAGTATGCAGTGAGGGAGGGCTCGTTTCATGGACTTGCCATTTCAGTATGCAGTGAGGGAGAGCTCATTTCATGGACCTGTCTTTTCAGTTTGCAGTGAGGGAGGGCTCGTTTCATGGACCTGTCATTTCAGTATGCAGTGAGGGAGGGCTCGTTTCATGGACCTGTC
>JAODUD010000026.1:11435416-11456169 GCA_026784285.1 Stomatorhinus walkeri
GCATGGATTAATAACAGGCTGATTTTGCATGGTCACCTTTTCTGATTACGCAGCAAAGATACCAGTAAAAGTCATTCATAGCCTATAAATTTAGTCATGATTTATTGTGAGGTACAATGGCTCAGGGATAGTACTCTATCCCATCTCGGGAGTGTAACATTCAAACCCTGTCCTTGCTGTGTGTTATTATTTTGCATGCTGTGTGGATACTCTGGCTTCCTTCCACAGTCCACAGACGTACAGCTATGTGAGACGTGTGTGTGTGTGTCTGTGTGGGCCTGACATCTCATACAAGGTGGCCTGCCACCTTGCGTCATATGCTGTCTGGTTCCCTGTTTAGATGGTTAAATGGATGGATAATTTATTGTGACTTATGAATGATTTTAAATAGCTTGATAGACTTCCACATGAGAGAGATGTAACCTTATCCCGGTGAAGAAGTTTCAATTCAATTCAAGTTTATTTATATTGTTTATTTTCATAATATTACATGTGTCAAAACGCTTTAGATTGTCCCTGCCCAATGTCCCCAGACGTTAAGCCTGATGTGACACTGTCAAAGAAAAAAAGGGGTAGGAAGGGACGTTGAGAGGAACCAGATGGGGGGGAGTCCATCCTCCTAGGGGGCAGCAAAGGTTGCCAAACATAGATTGCAAGCTTTAACAATCCATAGAGCTACTGAATGACAACTGGAGCTTGAGACCCTCGCAGGGTCTCCCTTGGTGAAGAGATCTGTAGAAAGAGGCTAGTCAAACTACAATCCACAAATGGTCCTCAATGAACGGGCCCAAAGCGAACAAGTGTACCCTGCCTGTAATAGTTACCGGGACGATCCCTGAGGCCAGGTCAGGGGGTGGTGTTCTCCAGTGAATGCCTGGTGGCCAGACCTCCTTCAGCATAGACCGACAGAAATGGCTACATGGAGGCAGTTGGATGGCAGGCGTGAGTGGGAAGGACCCAGATGGATTAGACCTTATAAAGGGATCATCTAACGTCAGCTATCTAGTGTGGAAGGTGCCAGAGACAGAAAGGCATGGGCTAGATATTTACATCCAAGCATAATGGAAAAGTGAAATTATGCTTTATTTGCCTTTGTACAATTATGAGTACAGGTATATTGGAATAATTTCATTCATATATCCCATATTGCTTTCCTGTGGGACATACACATAGGTGAGAGAAATGCTTGTAGTCTGAGCACAGGGTTGGTCAATTATCTGGTGTCACTAGGAATTAGGGGCCTTACTCAAGGCCCCAACTTCAGTATCAGCCTGCCAGCACGGGGCTTCAAGCTGACGAGCTGCCAATCACAGGGACAGCGTAATATACCCCTGAGCCACACACCGCCCCAGAGGCTGCAGAAATATGTTTATACTGGTGCTGGCCTCTGTCGAAGGTACACCTCGTTTCCACTCTTTTCTTGATTTTTATGAAGAGGATATGAAGGCACACCTGTAGCTGGAAGAGCGTTAGGTATGGGGGGGCGAGAACTGACATGCCTGCTATTTGAGGATGATGTCATGTTGCTGCATCATCCAATCAGGACCTCCAGCATTGACTTGACTGTTACAATGCTGAGAGGGAAGCAGGTGGATGAGTAGATGCACATCAAAATCAGTGGTAGTAAGATGGAACTTGAGATTGACAGAAGAATTGATTCAGCAAGTATGTGCTGAGGTCATGGCTGAACGGGGCTTGGGCACTGTGGAGATCTGGAGGGAAGTCAAAACCAAGCCGGCGGACGTGGCTTTGGCCTCTTACGTAGATGCCATCTGGACCAGCCTTTCCGGATGTGTGCCACTGGATGGGCAACCAGAGCAGATGCAGGACATGCTGAAGGGATTAAATCTCCCAGATGGCTGGGAAAAATCTAGGAATCCCCCAGAACCAGCTAGTCTCTGCCAATGGGGAATGACATCTAACCTGCTTAGCATTTGCCAGAAAAAGTGGAGAAATGATGATCATAATAAGAAAAATAAAAAGTAAGAATCAGCTGAAATCTGGAATCATATATTTATATGGTTATGCTGTTGATTAGCCACCTACATGATCTCTTGCTGGGCCGGCAGAATTAGTGGAACGGCTTAGTAATTTCACTAATCTTTTCTTAATAACAGCACAATTTTAAATAAATATATACACAGATCGCCTACTGAGAAATATAATGACTTGTTGGGCTAACTGGAATAGTCAGATCTTTCGTCGTGTCATGCTTGATGTTAGAGCTCACAGGGGACCCAGAAAACATGGCAGCTGCAGTCAGCCTTAAGTGAGACAGGAATGTTTTAATAAACATGCACTGAAAAGTAGCACTATTAACAACGCGCTGCACTGAGAGGAAATGGACTGCAGCTGCTCTCCTGCTCGTATTAGCATTGCTTCTCATACAGATCCTGGGTTTTCAGATAATTTGTTTTGCCACAAGTGTTTTTTTATTAGGCTTTACTGGGATCAGAAGGTCTTTTAATACATACATTCTTAACCCAGACTGAATTTTACACTGTTCTTTCAGAAATTATTTTCCTTGCCTGCTTATTACCAAATAAATGCTCAAAAATAGCATTCTCTGCATTTATATGATAGGGTCAGTGGTATAGAAGATGAATGAATAAATAAATCTATTAATTTTTAAATAATAAGTAACTGGCAGACTTATAACTTAATATCAAACAATTAAAAGGCCCGGTTATTTAACTATTGACTGTTATACGCTGCTTGGCCATCTGTTGTTTACTTGGAACTACCTCCATAATCTGTTTGTGCTTGCATGTCAAAAGCCTATAATTGAGTTTTGACCTTCATCTTATCTTCTTTTTACTGTTTTACCATTTGTTTCCCTTTTTCCTGAGTTACATCCTGTTGTGTTTGACCTCGTTTCTTGCACTATTTTGAAATAATCCCGTCCAGTCACCATTTATTAGAACTACACCGTTCATCGCAAATTTTTGTTAGGAAATTGCTCCAAGGATTTGTTTCCATTATGTCATTGTAAACTTTAATTTTCAAATGTTAATGTTATACATGTGCAAACAATTTCTCTGGATTTTGTTTGTGAATCTGGTCCGTATAAAAACCATAAGCCTCTACTTAGACCGAATATATAGTTTATGTTACTATAGCACGTGAGGGTCATTACTTAAACTCAGAGTATAGAAAGTCGTATAATGGCGCAGTATACGGTCCTTTTCTGTCATCGCCACAATACAGAATATGTCATTGCCGGGGGCTGTAGGGCTTAGCCGAGTGACGCAGCGTTTAACTTGTAGAACAACTGAAGCGTCTCTGTCTGCTGGTTTCCTGCTGGGGAAATAAGGGAGAAAGTTTCCAGTGCGCAATATTAACCAACCTGGACACATTACGAGAAATTGCGAATATTTCCAGTAGAAGGAGTTAAAAGTAACTTGACACCTCAAGTGTGTGCAAAATATCAGTGAACCACCAAAGTTAATACATGGCTTGTTTGAGTAGCGGCGCTGCCGACGCCAGGCGCTCCGACTAGGCTGCGGGGAATGTGCGCTTCGCTCGGGTAAGACGCCGACTTAACGCGGCTGCGATGGAGCCGCGCTATATCACTAGAAATCGTTCTGTAACAAGATGCAACGAGTTTCAATACTGTCATTGTACACCGAACAAAATATTAAACTATCGTTTTACTTTCAATCTTCCTTTCGAAAACATATATAGTTATTATGTTTATGTGTTTCTTAATATTGCATTGTAAGGTAAATGGAATTAGTTTACTTGAAGTTATTAAACGTTTAGTAATTTGTTACAGGTAGATTACATAGGTAACTGCAAGGAGACGTTTAAACGGATTCCAGGTAGATATCATCTTTCCTGGCTCAACTTTGGATAAAGAATTTAATAGTGCGAGGGAGCATTACAAAAACAAGAGTTCCTTCGGTAGTAAGCTTTACTTTAGCGGTCAAATCAGCCGGTTACACACACGAACACGTGATACACATAGGCTATACAAATAAATGCAAAATAAGGCTGACAATGCACGTGTGTGCAATACTTATTATTATTATTATTATTATTATTATTGTTGTTGTTGTTGTTGCTGTTGTTGTTGAATTCATCTTCTGAATATTAGAGTCATTGGGTGTCGGGGCTGGACCCTCTTATTATTAGACATAGGTGTGGTGTTCAACACTTCATGACAAAGCAGATCCAAAGGTTTGCTGAAATGTAATAATAACAATAAAATTGCATTTCTATGTATGAGCTTTAGAAACAATTGGAAATGATAAATGAATTACCAGGTATAATTATCTAACTGAAACTATGATAAAGGGTTTCAATGAAGTTTTCCTGTGTTTCAAATAGAAAGATATGGTTTGCTGGTTTATACAGCATTATCATGCAGCAAGTGCAGACTGGCCTTGGAAAGAAAGAGAGTGATTTTTACAGGATATTCTCAGGTCTGATGTGGAAGGTCTAAAGTATATGGAAACAAGCCCATTCAGCTTCTGGTATGTGTCTGCGCATTGAAGCACATCACTGAGATCTGTTTAATTTTATTCCTGGTAAATGGGCCCAGACAATGCACTCGCAGAGCTCCTGCAGAGAAAAACTGACACCAATAATGAGCTTAAGGAGTGCACAAGCCCCAACAGTTAGATTTCTGGATTATGGAAGCTTGCCGCACGGTCCTGTCAGGACTCCTGCAGACTTCCATACTCAAAAGCCTCCACAGTTTCTATATAAGGGAGCTGGCAGTTTGGGTTTTTTTTTTATACCTCAGGTTGACATATTTGTAGGGACTCATATTTTCTGTTCTGTATGACCATGACCCTGTCTCTCATTATGGCCTGGTATGATGTGTCACTGGATGCAGGTGAGCCTGGTAGAATAGAATTGTCCATAAGATATGGCAAACGAGGTTTCTTCTACAGAGTTTTGTGCTGTATTTTATCTGCCATATGTGCACACGCACACCTTCACGTCTAACTCCAGCCTTCTGGCAAGCATGAGGATCCTACTGGCTGTGGCTGTCCTCCAACTGCTGCCTCTTCCATCACTTCTGGTGAGTAGAATGTGCTCGTCAGTACAGCAGACCATGAGGCATTCGTGTGTGTTCTCAATCTGGTGCTGTAGGTTAATAAGCGTTTGGTGGTATGTCTAAGGCTAGTAAAAGCTGGTGTTTGACTTTTGATGTCGTTCCAGGTGAATTTCATGTATATGTCCACTGGGTACTATAAGAACTACATTGTCATTCAAAAATGTTTGTCGCATTACACAGGCAGTCACCGGGTTAAAAATGACTCGTGCTTACGAACGGACTGCCATAAAGTCTATTGTAAAAAAAATCTGGTTAAATGTAATGGTTCGTAAAAATGAAAGCGTGCACCACTTTATGACGATTATGAAAACATTGCCCAGCTTCCGCAGTTTGTGAGCTCAAGGTACGTACAGTACAGTATTGTACAGTACAGTATACAGTACCATGTGTACCATATGTAGTTACTTTCATCATTAATGTATAATTATCATCATTATTAGGTACTGTATTATTAATTTTCCTACTTACCTACAAATTGGACTTAAAGACGGACTTAAGGAAAGGATCCCGTTGGTAACCTGGAGGCTGCTTGTACACACCAGTATAAAGAGAGAAATGTAGAATCTTATGTTGATGTCAGACATTGCTGGCACAGTAAATGAGAGGTAATACAAAATTAACCGTGAAAATACACATAAATCTGTCTTATTTTTCAGCAAAAAGGGTTTTAGGACTAATAAAGTATGTAAAATGTAAAGTGTGTAAAACGTGTGGAGGTATTATAATTATTTATTCACTGAAAATGCAGTGAAAGGGCTACCATTTTAAAAAGGCAAGTATTTAGTGGCGCATATGCAGAGTTGGCTGATATAGCTATTTAACAGGCACCCAGTGCTGATCACTGGGAGGACTGGGGGCAGTGGGGAGAGTGCAGCCGCAGCTGTGGTGGCGGAGTCGCCACGAGGACGCGGCGATGCATCACCCTCAGGTACGCGCGTGCGCCGTGCTCAGACTGGCGGCCGTCTCCGGCCTACACGTGTAATTGTAGGTTCTTTAATTGCTCGTTCCTAAAAAAAACATCATATGTGTAGCTATATCGTCCTTCATCGTTGTCAAAAACATCACTGCTCTGTGATGAAAAATGAAAATTTAGGATTTTGATAATATTTGCCCTGACAAAAATTCGTCTTCACCAGGAACTACTGGTAATGTCTATAGTGTGGGCCTGACTTTTTGTTTTGAGCAGTGGGGGGGGGGGGGGTAGGTCTCCTCCGATTTAAGGGGGTCCAGGGGGTTGTATTGGCTGGTTTTGATTATGGGGGGATTATATTTATACCAACCCCTCACCCCCCATAATTTATATCCATGATTCAAGGATCATCAGTTTTTATTACTTTATATGTTTACAATACAATTTTTTTTCTGTACTAACTAGACAAGGCTGTAAAAAGTCTATATTAAAACATTATGCTTGATGTTTAATATGAAAAATTACTGTAAAATAATTAGATAGTGGTAACAGTAGTAGTAATAGTGGATGTAACAGTAGCAGCAGTAATATCGATTTGACCTGCTGTGGGTTCAAATATTGGTTAATGAAGTGTAAACTGCCCCAATGCTAGTTCCTCTTACCAAACATTTCACTTTCAGGTTTAAATGCCTTGTGCTTTTCACCCGTACGTTGCCAAAATCCTGCTGAGACAAAACGTGCAGCAAGCTGTTGCTAGGAGTGCCCTCGTTAAACATTTCTGCAGGCCTTTTCTCTCGCAGATGGGTGTTGGCTCTCTCCAGGTGGAGCCAGAAGGGGCCTCTTTCAGAATGCGTGACTGTGCTGTCAGAACAAGAAAAATCGATACAGTACAAATCAAGAACTTTAGGCTTGGCCATTCTGTGTCATTACGATGTCCTTTGTTTCTAGTACTATAGTCTGTTAGTCAATTCAAAATGTACCGCTATGGTATAGAAATATATGTGTTATTTTAAAAGCAGCAGATTAAAATAACAAATAGCAAATTTAATGAAGCGGGCTTAGAAAAAACTTCATAGAGACACCGGAATGACACATCAAAAGCTGTGTAATCTGGATGCTGTGCCACGAACAGAATGATCAAAGAATACGAAATAACTGGAAGTTGTCATTCGCCGTCAGTGCTTTTCTTTATGGTGGAGGCAGGAAAACCGTTGCACGAAAGTATTAATTTGTGCATAAGTGAGTGTGTGATTTGATGTCAGTGTGGGTATTAATAACAGTTGGTAATGTTTAGCCTGACTGGCTGTGATACTTAACTCTTATGGCTTCATAGCCGTAAATCAGCGTGCTGGAATCCAGTCTGCATGTTCTCTCTTGCACTAATATACTCCATACCTCCAGAGTGGAGATGTACCATCTGTCTGTCACAGAGTTCACTGTCCCCTGATGTCCACCATCGCCGTGGGACTGATTGTTGGGGCTTTTTGTCTAAAGACTTTTTCTATAAAGACGTATTAGTGTGTTGACTGTATCTGCATGATTTATTCCTCAGCATTCTATCACAGACAGATCCTCTCCCCAGTCAGAATGCTACCTGTCAAACGATTTAGCGTCTGTATGATGGTTTGCCTGAGGACCATTGAGGCCTGGAACTCAGCCGAAGTTACATGCTTTCTTTAACGAACTTCTTAGCCATATTTTTAGCTGAAGTATGTGAAGGTGGGATATTATGTACAAATTAGAACTATAGATTTATCTTGATTTGGAGAAAATGTTGTTAAACTATATGATTTGCTTGAATCTGAATGAAAAAAGTAAAGAACAGCATCAAATATTCTAATGTTGTAATAATGTTGGCAGTTTAACAAGCTTAATTCCCCCATAATTAGGTTTTTTCAGACTAAATTTGGAGGAAAAAACAAGATTCCTAAGATTAATGTTTAATCTTTTTCAGTTTTTAAAACATAACTGATTTTAAAATGATGTACATAATGTTGTTTTATATTTATGGATACCATCACTTTTTATATTGGTTACCTTCACTGGAGAGTAAAAACTTTGCTGGCAATAAAATGGATAAATTGCCAGTTTCCAATGTTAGTGTATAATTTTAACCTTAAATAGTGTGGAATAGGGAGGGACAAGAAATACTGATTATATTTAAGATGATGATTCAATTCACACTATACGTATCATGCATTAGCTAGAGTTTATACATTGCTGAGGGTGTCAAATTCTTGTTAGTCTTTGCATGTTTGTATTGCTGGGCATTTGTTAAAGTAACTTGTTTGAGGTAACAGCAAAACAGTACCTCTAGTTGCATACAGTTCTGTAATCATGCAGTATAGCTGTCTTGAGAATCACCTCTTCTCTGATATACAGCACAGTTTTTTATTTTTCTTTCAAAAAGAATGAATCCATCTGGTTGTGTTTTTCTTTGCCAGTTGCTTTAGAATGTCCAGGCAAGGCAGCCTCAGAATCAAACAATTATTTGGATTGTACTTTGTACATCCTCTCTTCAATTACTGCATTTCCAGTAGTGCTGGGCAGTCAATTGAATTTTAATTTTGTCTTCCAACGATTATCAAATCAAAATAATTGAGATGAAACGATTATTGTGTCGCATTTCTTTTCACAATGATGCTCCTGTTTTGTCTTGTGTTATGAATCCAGCCCACCCCTTTCCAGCCCTCAGCTGAATTATATTTAAAGTTCAAGGAAATCCACTGTTAAAAAGACAAGTGTTTTAAAAAATAGTTGAGTAAATGCATGATATTTCCATGGTCAATGAGTAATCATGTAGTAGTCTCAGTTTTGAACAGTATAATCGCAATTATGATTAATCGAGTAGTCCTAGCTACAAGTGTACAAGTGGAAAGTTTGCGTGTTGATCTTTTATAGTTCTTTCAGGTTGATTTTTATAGTTCCTTTGATCCTGGAAATGGTTCAAAAACAGGGATGATCCTACAAAGTACAAAGATTTGTCAAAACCATACATTTAGTCTTTATTCTCTCATTGAGTTAGTGAATTAGTAGTTTTCTTTAAGAGGTACGATTGGATCAGGTATTCCACTAAATGAAAAGGTCTGGCATGGCGTCCTGCTGCCTCACCCCATCTGTAATGCAACCTGTGCCTGTGGCCTATTTATGTTGGCAGTATTTATGCCCCTTTTTATGAAGAGGCAATTGCCTTATAAGGAGAATAAAGGCAGACGAGCCCATTCCATCTCCCTGTGGTCCATTCTTTCCTTTCACTTAGGTGAGTTAGACACTGTTGTTTCACTTTGGGTGAGGGCCACTTCCTGTCATATGGTTGGCAAGATGGGAAACAAGGAGAATGTGATGCAGGAGATGTGACATCAAATAAGAAAATGATCATCCCAGACAGGAGTTATTTAAATCACCGATTCCTTTTGTCACTCTCCGTGTGCCAAACCCATTCTATGGCAGAAGTCGTCCCCCTGGGCCATACAGAATGTATGTCTGAAGCTCCGAAGAGTGCGTGCATTCCTAGTCTATTATTCATGTTTATGTACAAACAATGTACAAATAGTCATCATTTGAATTTATATCAGCAAATACTTAAGAGCCAATGACTGGATCGTTATTACAGCTCAGCAATGTTATACAGCAATAAAGTGAAGTCAACTGAGTACCTGAATCTACTAGCCAGGTTACACCTCCATACACCATCAATGGATTTTTCTCTTCCCTGTTGGCATGGGCATATTCCTGGGCAAGAATGCCAAGATTCATTGGGTTCGAATTGTCATAGAGTGGTTCAGGGAGCATGAGGAATCATTTTCACGTATGACTTGGTTACAAATAAGTCAAATGACGACTTTGTTGTGTCCAGGCAGTGTATATTTCTTTTTTTAAATAAGTCACCTTGTCTTACAGGTCAGATGGGGGATTCAGTTGTGTTGGACCTTCCACATCGTATCGTTCTTGCAACATCCAGGTATTGCACAAATCTACTTCTGCACCTCTTTTGCCATAACATAACTCTTTTCAGCTTAATGTGGAGTTATTCAGTTTTATGCAGCATTGTGGTTCTTGAAGAACCGATTTAACATATAAGGTTTTTCAGTGGTTAAATCTATGTAGTTAACAGGGGCAGTTCTGGAGAAGGGCAGGGGCCCAGTGTTCCCCTGAAAACACAACATGCCCCCCCCCGTTAAGAAATCAAGAGATTACATATTAAATCCATTAGATCTAACTGCAAAGCATTGCATAAGTAACTTATCAGTTTTCAAAGTTGTCTTTTGCTTCTTAATGCTGGCAGTCTAGTGTAAGTAATACTTGGAGGACATTAAGGTCAAATGTGTCTGGCCCCCCAGCTGAGATGGTCTACAACCACCACTGATGATTAATAAGACTTGATATTCTCGACTCACTTTCCTAGTCTTTTTCCAGCTTGCTACCCCAGAGGGAGGCAAACACAGCTTTGTAATTTTTACATCCTCTTTCCTTTAATTATGTGTCCATCAGACAGATTTAAAGTCCTAAGCATCGCAGTCCTTCCGATTTATACATACTCATTCTTAGCTGGATCTTGAATAGGACTGTCCTGAAGGGTCCAGGGACTTCCGAGAGGAGCAGTGTGCGCATTTTGACGGAATGGATTTCCAGGGAAAGCACTATAAATGGCTGCCATACTATGAAGGTAATGTCGACCATGTCTAGAAGACGTTTTCTACTGCAGATCACTTCCCTGTGCTGCTCTGTATTCTACGATATACATCAGTGTTTCCCAACCTGGACCTTGGGGGTCCACACATGATCCACATTTTTGCTCCCTGCCAGACAGTCCACATTTTTGCTCCCTCCTCGCTCCCTAGGGAGCACAAATGTGGACTGTCTATGGGCCCTCAAGGACTGCATTAGGATACATCATGTTACTCTTGGGTTTTTGACAAAGGCCCATAACCCCAGGAACTGATCCTGTGCGGTGACCCCAGGCTTCACTCTTATTTTTATCTCATGGAGAATAATAAGGAATATGTGAAAAACAATGAATTTATACGTACCTGTAGCCGCACTGTTTTTATTTTTCATTTAATGATTGCTTTTATATGATCTTATTCTATATAAAGCACTCAGAATGACAAGGACAGTATTCATTATGCAAACCTAGTAAATGTAATGCAAAAATATCCTGCAAAAGCAGGATAAGTGTTCATTCAATAGTGAGACTCACTGTGCTTTTCGCTTAAGGGGACAATCCATGTGAACTTAACTGCATCCCCAGAGGGGAGAACTTCTACTATCGTCATCGCATGGCAGTGGTGGATGGAACACCCTGTCACCCTGGGCGCAGGGACATCTGCGTGGATGGGGTCTGCAAGGTGAGTAGGCTGTAATACTCACAAGTGTTTCACTTTGATTGATATCAGAATCTATGTTTTCATACCTTTGACCCTTTAACTTTTTGTATCTGTAGCGGCTGGGCTGTGATAACATGCTAGAATCACCCCTTGAGGAAGATCCTTGTCTCCATTGTGGGGGGAACGGACAGTCCTGTCAGCTGGTTAAGGGCACATTTTCTATGCATAACCTCCCTACAGGTAAAACACGATTGGTACACCTCACCTAACCTCCCTACAGGTAAAATATCAGTGGTGCACCCCATCTAACCTCCCTACAGGTAAAAAACCATTGGCGCACCCCATCTAACCTCCCTACAGGTAAAATATCAGTGGTGCACCCCATCTAATCCCCTAGAAGGGCCTTCTCAGACTTTCTGCCTTGGTCTGTTTCACCTTTGAGACCATTTTTATGAAACAGAAGGCAGCTGGATAAGAAAAATAAATTAACAAATTTAACTGTGTAATGTAGCATGTTCTGACTATATAAAGCTTGTTTATTATTATTGAATTATTATTTTCAGGATAATGTATGCCAGTATCAAATGATTATTGTTTTTTTTCAATTAAGTGAAATTAAGTGAAATAAAGCTTTATTGTCATCTTAGCCATGTCCAGTACATGTTGAAATGAAATGTCATTCCTCCTGGACCTGGACATGACAGGCCAGACATTGCAGTGTTAAAGACAGAGTTATGGAATAATTTATGCAGTTCTGTAATTCCTGTAAAATTATCAGTAATTCTAGGGGAGGGATGATTACTACCCATATTCAATTTTGTATTTTCTATTCAATGTAAAGAATCAATATGACAAACATATTTAAATTTCTGTACTAATTATTGTTGCTAGGCTTCACATGGTGATAATCTACAACGATGTCCATGCTCATTCCTCTCAAGGTTACAATCAGATGGTCATCATTCCTGTGGGATCCACCACCATTCGTGTTCGAGAGATAGTCGCTACTCGCAACTACTTGGGTGAGTAGCATAGGGAGGTTTTACCTGAGACTTGGTAACAACAAGAATCATCAAATTACTGTTTATTAAAAACCCTGGGTGTATAGCTATATTTTGCATGTTATATTTTGAGCGTTCGCTTCTTGATTATCCATTCAGTATGATGAAGGGTTTACACTTAAGTATATGACTGTGTTTTGTACTAAGGCAGTGAAGTGAGGGAGACAGTGGACAGGAACCGCCTTTTTCACTGCTTGTGGTTTCACTTATGCATTGTCAGCTATCAAGAATCTGCGGAACGAGTACTATCTGAATGGGGACTGGGTCATCGATTACTCTGGTGCATTACCCATTGCTGGGACCACGTTCTATTACCAGAGAGGCACGGAAGGAGACATGGCACCAGAAACTATTATGGCTCGGGGCCCAACTACTGAACCTCTGGTTATTGAGGTCAGTCAAGCGACCTGGCTTTGCTCAAGAACAGCCCAATCAAACTGAATGAAAGTTTGTTGTTTTATTTTCAGAGGCAATGTGTAATTTTGAACAGAAGTTAGCAGTGTAGTACTTTGACTTTACAGTGCTTCAAAGTATTGTGGAAACCGTTCAATTACGTTACTGCTCAGACTTACTAGTAATGTGTAATTAAATATGTCCATTCCGAGTATTTATTTAATGTTTCCACTACCAAAGAGGGGCACACTGTGATTTTGCTGCCCTAATCAGCTGACAGTGAGT
Organism: Stomatorhinus walkeri; assembly: GCA_026784285.1. Lineage (NCBI taxonomy): Eukaryota > Metazoa > Chordata > Actinopteri > Osteoglossiformes > Mormyridae > Stomatorhinus > Stomatorhinus walkeri. The sequence continues at coordinate 11,448,458 of JAODUD010000026.1, forward strand.
TAGTAATGTTTTGATATTTCATGAAAATCAAAATATTTATACCATGTCATATAGAAACCATCCTTTAATGATTTTTTATGATCCTATAAATGTGGTTGGATAGTATCTATAAATGGTTATAGTCACGGATGTGCTTAAGACACTAGATTGTATACTTTGTCTGCTAGATATATGGTTCCATCTTACATGTGTTGAATGTAAGTACTTTAATACAGTATTTTGTCATACTGGTAATGTATTGCTGAAACCGCCTTGCTGTAACATGGGTGTCGCTGTTAACTGTCTCATCAGTGGCATGCAAAAATACTTATATCACTCCTCCTACGTAGCTGATCAGCCAGGGTGAAAACCGTGGTGTGGAGTATGAGTACTATCTGTCCCAGAACCATTCCAGGGAAGATTATTTCTGGAGTTACGGTTCATGGTCTGAGTGTAGTAAGGACTGTGGATCAGGTATGTCTTTCAGCATCTGTTTTTTGTTTTATTGATTTCATTTGTTTACTGATTAATTTTTGTTTAGCTCGTTTTGTGAAACGCAAAAGGTTCAGCTAGACTACAGTTAATACGGCACATAATTAACTTCAGTTAGTGTTTTTGTGAAAATGCAGTTAAGTGAGTTAATTTACGGTTTAAGGTAGAGTCTTTATCTTGCAATTGAACTGGATAAAGGTTCTACACTCCCAAGTGATCTTTAAAACTCTGTGCTTTCTAGGGTACCAGTCTCGTCTGGTGTTCTGCGCATTCGATGACGAGGCTTACCCAGACTATCTGTGCGCTGCCCTTCCACGACCTGCTAGCAATCGGACCTGCAACCTGCAGCCATGTCCACAGAGACGCAGGTGAGCTAGAATATTTGAGGCATATTAAGAAATGAGGAAAGTGGGTGAATTTCCATTGTTTGGTTGTGCTAATCTGTTTAGATATTATTTTCTGAATGTTTTGAGTACAGAATTGAGGTCTTGCTGTCAGACTTTAATACAGGGTGGACTGCTGTGTAAGAGACTCAGTGTGTTCAGTGTATGTTGTGGTTGTCTGGTTTTTGCCAACTTTATACATAATTTAATTTTTCATTAATATTCAAGTTATAGTTTTGTGCATTTCCCCATTTACAGTTTGAACATTCTTTAAATGCATAAATCTATGTATTAAACATTTACTAAATAACAGATTATTTCTTAAATATAACATCTGAAAAATGCAGCTTTTCTCAAACTAAAGCAATATATCAATATCACTGTTAATATTTTAATCTGCCATTGTTTTCGCACTTTTGTTTATCTGAGAAAAATTACTTTAATTCAAAATCTGGCACTTAAATAATAATAATAAATAAGCTAATAAGCTGTTCATGATTCAGCCTGACAGAACTTCTCAGGAGGAAATAAATGCCTGGGTAGAGATTTCACGAGTTAAAAAAGCAGGTTAATTAGCAGGGAGAGCAGAAGTGACAATGAATTAAGGCTATGGAGGGGAATAAACAGCGTTGGTCAGGTCTCACAGCTCTTGGTGTGTTTTCATTTAGAAGGATGGCGTATGTGTACCGGCCGCAAATGTGGAGGCCCTTGGAAAGGCCCGGAACATTGGTCTACAGGTAACATGAGGGCCACCCCACCGCAGGAACAGGCAGCTCACAGTATTTCAGGAATTTGACCTCAAACACAGACCGAAATTGACAAAGCCCTTAACCTTGTGTGTGTTTGCACCAGAATTCCCAACGAAAATCTCAAACAGCACTTAAAATAAGTTATAGCAAGCAGAGCCACAACTTTTTAATGAAGCATGTTTTTCGATCTACTTGATTCTACTTTTACTTATAATGTTTACACTGTGAATGCCGTTTGTGTTTGAGTTCAGTCTGTACCGTGGTCTATTTTGGGCGGTCTTTTTGGGAGGTCCTTTCTGGTGTTGCCTTTGGAAATGGTGGACAACTGTCCAGCTCAGAGATCTGTTTCCCTCTCCCTTCACTATCATTTTAAAGGGGAAACAAAACTACTCGAATCAGATAAAACAACTGGGATTGAAAATTTGGAAATTATTCTGTATGTATAGAGTTTTAATTTTCCACCTATCAACCTATGATCTTGATTTTGTTTTGTCTGTTTTGATCTTTGAGCTGGGTGGCTGTATGGTTGTTATGGTAGCTTTATGTCTGGTTTATAAATATCTGTTTTGACATATTTCATTGTGTGATTATAGGTACCAACATATTCACCATTTGTTCACCAACTGTAGGACTGTGTGCCACTGGTGTCCCCTAGTGGCTGAAATTTTGAACTGCTTTATGAGGTTTCTGATTGTAATTCAAATCGATCCAATGCAATCCAGTTACATGGAAAAACTTAGTGGTATTGAATAAATATTCTCTAAATCTTTCCACTATATATTATTTACAAAACACAGTCAGAAATATAAGAATAATTGTCATCTCTGTTGTGTGGATTTCTGTAGTCAACTTTGATTATCTTCCAATTAGCATCTTCACACTAATTATCACTCATTATGGATTATTTCATAGGCTGTTTTTGTAGACATAAACACATAAACTGTCACTAAACTCACCTGAGTGCTAATTATTTTCATGAGTGAATTAAAAGACATTTATGGAGTGGAATTAGTATTAATTTATTGTGTAGTATGTTTTTGAAAATTAGTACTAATTCTATCAGGTTTTGAATTTGCTATGTAAATTCACTTTAGAAGATAAAAACAGATTGACAGTTTATTTGGGCTGTTCCTGAAAAAAAAATCTGTTTTCCATCATGTTCTTATTAACTGAAACATAGTAGAGTAACTCTAGTGTCTATGTTGAGCCGTCCTTCACCTCCGTCCTCACGTGTGGACTTCTCCCACTGATTTGGGAATAATAGATGAATTTATGCATGTTTGTAATATGTTACATGACATGGAAGAACATACAAACTACACATGCACAAGGAAGGCAACATCTCTAATTCATATAAAAATAATAATAATACCTTTTGATATTTTATAAAGTAGCAGTGATGCCTCACACTTTCACAATTAGAGGTGAATAAAAATAGGAAGATTTATGATATACAATAAATGTCATCAGAGAAGTACATTTTAACGATTTTTAACACTATCGAGTGTTGATGTGTTCTAGTGACACTGTAGTCAGCACATTTGTAGCACTGATGGATGCGTGTTCTGTTGCCGTTCTGCTGCTTGGTCATGGGGGGTTGGGGTAGCTTTGGAGCTGTGGGTGCAGGTGGCAGGGGATGCCAGGGTGGTGTGCGGCATGTGTGGCTGCCAGATTGACCGCTCAGATTCATTCCCTCTGTGGAAGTAATTCCCCTCTAAGTCTGTTCTCCCTCTCGCTCTATCCCTCCCCTACCCTGAGCTGGAAGATGGGTGAGTGGAGCACCTGTTCCGCTTCGTGCGGCGGAGGCACCCAGTCCCGTAGCGTGCAGTGCCTTTCCCATGACGGAGTTGGCCCCCGCGTGGTTGAAGACTCTCACTGCGCTGCTTACCTGCCGGAGCCTCGCAGCCAGCAGTCCTGCAGCTTGCAGCAGTGTGCTGAGTACAGCGTCACACACTGGACCCAGGTGGGCACTGCAAAGACTGACCTGAAAGACAGTGTTGCCCGTGGGAGTTTTACTTGCATAAAAGAGGGCAGAACCAAAAAATGATTGGTTTAGAGAGATAGCCAATCAGATTCTAGAGGAGGTGGGTCCAAACAATGAGCAACTGATTGGTTGGTCCCACCTCCTCTAGTTAGTTGGACCCACCTCCTCTACAATCTGATTGGCTATCTCTCTAAACCAGTTCTGTCCATGTCAATATATGTATTCATTTGTTTCATCATCTATCCGGAACCAAAAAGGATGTACCAAACAGTACACGACAAATGCATGTACCATGACAGCCCAGTTAGCCTGTTATTAAACAGCACTCCACATACTGTTGGTAAAAAAAACCCGAAGCTGAAGGTATCTGTTTCCATGCTGTGTTTCTCAGTCTGGTGTCATGCTGTTGGTCAGCAGTGTTCAGTCACGTGCGGCAGAGGGGAGCAGACCCGCAGAGTGACGTGCACGGGATCAGGTGGGGTGCAGCTCCCTGATTACAACTGCAGAGGTCTGTCACGCCCTCCCCACGTTCAGCCCTGCCACATGCCCGCCTGTTACCACCACATCTCCTGGCACATCGGAGACTGGGGTCTGGTGAGTGCCCTTGCTGGTGGTGACAGCACGCGAAGACGCGGCCATTAACTGAAGACTGATGTGTGTTCATATCGAATGTAAAATGCTGCGTCGCATAGCATGCAGTCTGGTTCCTCTTGCCACCGTCATCTTGTTTACCTCAGTGCTCGAAGAGCTGCGGCTCAGGGTTACGGGAACGCCAGGTGATCTGTTCGGACACGGAGAGGAACTTGTACACGGCGGATCGGTGTGACACTCGAGCCAAGCCCCCCACGCTGGAACCTTGCAATACTCAGCCCTGCTACAGTGCGCAGTGTGAGTGCTGTTCCTTTGAATACTCAGCCCTGCTACAGTGCGCAGTGTGAGTGCTGTTCCTTTGTACTCTCAGTTCCACAAGAACGTGGTGGACCTCGGTGTGTGCTTCAGCGGGTTAGGATGGTATATCTATGATCCAGCGGTCGCAGGTTCAGATCCCTGCGTTGGTCCTTGAGCAACCCCATTGTCCCCATTGCACCAACCCCTAACTGACCCCATTGTCTCACTTGTGTGTCACTTTGTGTGGATAGAAACATTTGCCAGAAAAGCAAATATGATTACTCCCACTAGTCTACTTTCCCCAACTTTAATTCTTTGATTGAGTGATGTATTTATACCTGTTCCTCTGTGTTTTCCTCCCTGTAGTGGTGCCCAGTATGCAGGACCCCAGAGGCTATGACAACACCCTGCATGGATTTCTGCCCTTCATCCCTGAGACCCCCACAACAGGTTTTTCATTAATGAATTCACCATTTTCCCCAGTTCCTGTCCCATGTATTATTAATTTGTGTCCCTTGCCAACTCCATTCTTTTTCGACTGGCTTCCTTCTTCTCTTATATAATCACCAGTCCCCCACCCTCTCCCCCCCCCCCACCAACTGGCAGCAATAATGCAGGCCTGCAGGTTTGTTTGACATTGTTTCCTAAATTTGAAAATGTTAGTGCTCTCATTGTGTCAGCAACAGACCCTCCTGTATTTAGCCTGACTATGCTTGGTTCCATTTCAGTTTAGTGTTTAGTGTGTTTGAGTTGCTGTTTATGTTAATTGGGCTATGAATGGAATTTTCCCTCGAGAGTGTGAGATTCTTTTCTGTTTTGGTATGTACTCTCTGTGTATAGCACAATATTGAGACATGCTGTGTCTTTGTGGCAGTGAGTCGTGTCTTTGAGGTGAGCTTTGAGGCAGTGAGTCATGTCTTTGAGGTGAGCTTTGAGGCAGTGAGTCATGTCTTTGAGGTGAGCTTTGAGGCAGTGAGTAGTGTCTTTGAGGTGAGCTTTGAGGCAGTGAGTCACGTCTTTGAGGTGAGCTTTGAGGCAGTGAGTCGTGTCTTTGAGGTGAGCTTTGAGGCAGTGAGTCACGTCTTTGAGGTGAGCTTTGAGGCAGTGAGTCGTGTCTTTGAGGTGAGCTTTGAGGCAGTGAGTAGTGTCTTTGAGGTGAGCTTTGAGGCAGCGAGTCGTGTCTTTTAGGTGAGCTTTGAGGCAGTGAGTCGTGTCTTTGAGGTGAGCATTGAGGCAGCGAGTCGTGTCTTTTAGGTTAGCTTTGAGGAAGTGAGTGTTGTCTTTGAGGTGAGCTTTGAGGCAGTGAGTCGTGTCTTTGAGGTGAGATTTTAGACAGCGTCGCTGTCAGTTTTACAACAGTAGATGCATTTCCATCGATATGTCCCATAAATGTGTGCGTTCTGCCTCTTATATGAGCCCTTTCTGTGTGCTGTCTGTGATAGTCAGTGCTGAAATCTGTTTCGTCAGTTATTCCTTTGCATTTAGTGCCATGCTGCTCTTAGTCCATAGGCAGGAGGACAGAGACACGTCTTACACAAACACGGTGTCTGACCCCCTGAGCGGGGGCTCGCACTGTTCTCAGTCATCTTATGGCTGCTGTCCCGATGGCTATGCCCACGCCAGAGGGTACAATGGCGAAGGCTGCCCAGAGCAGGACTGCAGACAAAGCAGGTAGCTTCATCTTTGTAGACCAGGGCTTGTTATAACACAATCTGTAATACCGAGGTAAAGTAATAATGCTGCATTATGTAATAATGCAACCAGATGTAACATATTTTCATCACATAATGCAAAATTATTACATCATTATTACAATTATTACATCATGTAACAACACATTATATAATAACACCATATTATGACAAAATGTTACAAATTTATAGACTACATTATAATTTTATATCGCAACATTATTATTACTATCATTATCAGCATTATTATCATTATGATTATCATCATCATTGTCATCATTATTATTATCATCATTCAATTTGTTACATTCTGCTGAGAATAATGCGGCATTATTACATAACGCGTTGAAAAATCTGAAAACCTGGTATGTGACAGAAAGTTTCTCAATAGAATTAAATGTTACGTGTTTATGAGCCTCTGACTTCTAAGACATTTTTTTTGGGATGGTCTAGAAGAGTGTTCCCCAGTTCCAGTCTAGGAAGGTCACAATCCAACACAGTTTTGAATATTTCCCTGTCGAAACATATCTTAATCAGCCAGTTACCAGGGTTAGTAGGTGTGTTTCAGCAGGGAAATCTTAATTCTGGCCCCCAGAACCAGAAATGGGGAACCCTGTTCTAGACCATCACAAAAAAAGTGTCTTAGAAGTCAGAGGCTCATAAACACGTAACATTTAATTCTATTGAGAAACTTTCTGTCACATACCAGGCTTTCAGATTTTTTTGAGTTAAGCTCATTAATGCCTGAACGTTCATTCTGTTGAAAGTGAGAGGTCAACGACCTTACATGAAGCAGAGTGCAAATCAGTCAAATAGCTGTTTATATGCAGTGTCTAGCTGGATTTCCTTTATCTCTGATTTTGCCAGGTATGGCTGCTGTGACGATGACGTTTCTGCAGCACAGGGTCCCAACAGAGAAGGATGCATGGAGTACAGCGTGAGCCGCTCTTTGGTGAGGGCAGTCCTGCGCCATCGCGTTGCCCCTCTGTGCGTCCTCAGACAGGCGCTTACCCCCTCTGCCCGCCTCCCCCCACACCAGGGTAACACCCCCGCCCCGGGGGAGCTCAGTGAGCAGTGCCGATCTGCCACCTTCGGGTGCTGCTATGATCGGGTGACGTTAGCCAGCGGCCCCAATGGAGACGGCTGCCACAGCCCGTCTTTCGATGGTGAGTAACGGAAACTGAGAAATGTACCTCAAAACGGGATCTTCATTAATAAACAGTAAAGAGCCTTTTGAGTGATCCTTGGAAAACTGGAAAACCGGAATAAACAAATATCAGTATATAACAAATATAGATCGTAACAGGAGGTCATTCCTCACCATGGCAATAACCATTATTAACACTAGATTTAGCATATTTGTACATTTAGCTTATTTGCACACATATATATTATTGTAATTTGTAGTTTGGCGTTCTGTCTATGGTATTTGTCTATGCCTATCTCAGGTCGGTGTGTTCATGTAATTTGGCTACTGCACCACAAAAAATTCCCCTTGGCAAGAACATAACTGTGGTTTGTGGTTGGTGGGGGGGGGGGTTGAGAT
>JAODUD010000026.1:11456249-11472692 GCA_026784285.1 Stomatorhinus walkeri
GGGGGGGGGTTGAGATCTCCAACCATTACATTAACCATTACAACCCCCTCCATTGCCCTGTAATTTACACCCATGCTCCTTGGAGATACATAAAGCAATCTAAGTCTAAATCTGAATCTGAAACATATGGTATGGCTTAACATTAATAGTACCCTCATAATGTCTTTGTAATGCATTCATAGAACATTCATAAGCAAGATGTCAGTATACCCTAACATTCTAGCATACTTTTACAAACATTATACAATTATATGATTATAATGTTTATTATTATACATTATTAATGTATATTAAAGCTGTTACGGTTTACTTCAATTCTTCACCCATCACTAACTAATCTGACATTTAAACAAGACAACGTCATGTTAATTCTTAGGCTCTCGTTTCCTGTTCTCAACATAATTTTTATTTCTTCGCACCAATTTCGCCGAGTACGACTTCTGGCTGCTACTCCCGCTGCGCACTGCGTACTCCCAGCATTCTAGTTCTTTGTATTTGCGTAAACCGTTACAATGATGTTGAATAACAACTTACGAACATGTCAAGTTATGAACAGCCGTTCCTTCTCATTCGTAAGTAGAGGGGTGCCTGTATTTAGAGGAATACTACAGTTTAATTGTTTAGGTTTATCGTATATTTATATTTTTTTATGCAAAATTTAATCTTTCAAGTTTGGTATAGATAATGTAAGCTCTATGGAAAGTGACGCGATAATTTGTTTGTCAGTGGATTTAATTTGTATTGGAAAATCTCCTTATTTATGGAAAAGCGAAGTATGGGTTTATTATTGAGTATGTCTCAGATGTGTTTATGAATCATTGGTGACGTTTTTTTATGCAGTGCAAAGACCATCCTGCTCCCTGCCCTACACCCAAGGCCCGTGCAGTGACTGGGCAGCCCGGTATTACTACGACCCACACACCAGTACCTGTCTCCACTTCTGGTATGGCAGCTGCCAGGGCAACCGGAACAACTTTTTGACGAAGGAGGAGTGCGAAAAGGAATGCCGCAGCCAGGGCGAAGGGCAGCCACGCCTAGTCCGGGTGTCAGGAAGGAGGGAGTCGGCGCCCAGCCATGGACGGGACATGAGGCGGCTATTCACCGTCAACCGAGGCTCGGATTCAGGTAGCAGACAGGAAACCAGTGCCGCTACACAAGCTCTTCATCACGGCCACCTCCCTGTTCCCAGCAAGCTCCAACACACCTATCCCATGGCGAGGTAAGACAATGTGGACCTCTCCTTACCCTTGGCCAAGGCCCCAAGCTCCTCGCCAAACCGTGCTATTTCACCATTCCTGGGATGGAGCTGTGCCGTTCTATTGTCTCAGAAAGAATTGCCATTAATGTCCATGTGATCAGAGAGCAAGGTAGGTTCTCAGGCCAGACATACACACACCTGTCCCTAAAACCAAACACCCACAAGACACAACATGCACACCATACACACATTCACCCACAGTGTGGAAAGAGCCTGACTAAAGAAGCCATTCAAGAAAAGGCCCGGGTGGAGAATTCTGTATTTTGGAACTTTTTTCTTTTTTTGTTGTTGTTCTTCACTCGGTCATCTGCTTGTAGAGCTGTAGGTGTCTTGTAGTGCCTGTCGATTCATGAACTCTGTGTTTCCTGTCATTGTTGATGTCATTAAATTGAACGGATTAAGAATTTGCCACATTGTTTGCTTGTGAATCACTGTCTCTCTTCTCAGTCGTAGAAGAACCATACATCTAAAACTAAGCATAAAATTAGTAGCCATCTCTGCAAAATTGAACTCAAAACGCAAACATTCATGCAGCTATATGAATATTTTATCTCCTTAAAATGTATGGTTGTTTCATACGGCAGTGTCTGCGTATGTTAATTTCTTGATTTAAAGCTTCCTTGATTCATTGCTTTCATCCAAACATTAACATAATCTTCTGCTTCATCTGTTGTGTTTGATAATCAGGCTCTCTGGCATGCATAGGGGTCATTGAATCATTTGTTATGTGCCGCCAGGGTGTAGATGCTTAGTAGAGAAACAAATAAATGTTCCTCCCAGAATTACTGAAAAATGAATAAAACTCATTATAATCTGTTGACATCTCCCTTGTTTTAAGGATATATCAACTCATTGTTTTTTCAGAGCATATCATGGTCAAGATCTTACTTGTTTGTATGTTGTATATTGTCTAATTTGTGAACAAAAATTAATACTTGCAATAAATCCCAGCTTTAGCATTTTTATATATTTAATTAAAATTAACCAAACTGTCCACTGTGATGGGACCAAAAGGCATTGTTTTTGTTTTTAAAAGAAGGTGTTAAAAATATTATTAAGAGTTTATATGTGCAGCAACTTTAGTCCTCAAAGACTCAATATGATATTAATGTTTCCTATATCCTGTTTGGACAAGAAATGAAAGATTTGTACAGATTTTTTTGTTGACCATGGTTGCTCTTATAAGGCATTATTAATAGTATATAGAAATACAGGAATTTTGTTATACGCTTAATTAAATTTTGAATGACAGCACAGCCTGTCCTCCCAGCTATGTCGTGTCTGTATTTTTCACAGTGATTTTCATGTGATTGACAACAACACAATCATCTCTCTATTGGATATAACCATTGGTTATACCTGGATAACTTGTTGGATTTAAGGTAGCCTGGAATAAATGTACGTGAATGAAGATGATGCGTGTTTGAACTGGGGTACCTTAAATCCGACTACGCTACGCAAGAGATCCAGGCCCCAGGTGTTATTTTTTATATCACACAGTATACTTACTAATACTGTGATTCTGTAGTACTGTCTTGAGGTTTTAGCTGTGGTTCACATGGTGAGCCCTAGGAGTAGCTGAACAGCTTATGCCCAGAGATTACCACTATTCAGGGAACATGCTAAGGTCACATTTTAGGTGGTACGTGAAGTCAGGTTCTTAGTGAGCCTGAGGAACATAGTTTAACAGAGCATAGCGGTGTTTGAGTGAGCAGCACCTCCTTCGGCTTTCATTTTAATCATCATCTCCTCTCATTTTCTGCCATATTTCTGCCATTTTCTTTCTAGGCTTCCTATAACTGCCATTAAATTAAATCTGTCCAAATTAAATTAAATCTGTCCAAATAATCTTTGCTGTCCTCCTTAATGTCTACAGGCGGCCCCTTCTGATTTTCACTCGATTCTCATGACTAATCTTAATCACTGTGTGTTCCTATATTAAATATTGAGCTAACTGGTGAACCCCCAACCTCCTGAAAAGGACCAAGGCTTTCTAGAAACTAGATTTGGCAGCGTAGAACTGTCATGCCTGTTATTGTGCGCGATGTGGATACAGAACAGATAGCCAATATCTCTTTATAACAGAATACAAAATAAAGATAAAGCAATTCTATAACATAATACATTAACATAATAGCTTTCATATGTTTCATCTGGAATTAGAGTCTTTTTAAGTATCTTTGAAATTTTATTAGGTTTTATTAGCTTAGTATTGACATTGAGTTTTTTTTTTTTTGTCTGGATACAGTATTTCTCAGCCAGACCCCCAGGAACCCCCAGACAATCCACATTTTTGCTCCCTCTCAGCTCCCAGCCAATCAAATACACTGAATACCTGGTACAGGTGTGCTGGAAGCTGGGAGGGAGCAAAAATGTGGACTGTCTGGGGGTCCCTGAGGACTGGGTTGAGAAACTCTGCTTTAGTGCCTCTTTATCTTTCACTTCTTCCTCTGCCTCTTCCTGTGGCTTTCCTGCTGTTCCTGCTTCAATTTTGTGTGCCCCCCCATTCTCTCTAAGCAGCCTTGGTGTGAGCATTGATAAGTCAGACCCCTCCTCGATAGAGGGGCGTGTGGGACAGATTGTGATACTGCCCTGCCAGGTCACACCTCCGCCTTCCTCCACCGTTGTGGTAGAGTGGAGAAAAGATGGAAATGCCGTCTCAAACTTCAGGTGAGCAGACGACATTGTTCATCCTCATCATCATCATCATCATCATTATTGTTATTGTTTAATTCCTTTCCTAACTTTACACATAATCTGTATATTTCTGTAAGTTCATTGCCAATGAATCTAAGAATAAACCAATAGCCTTTTGTTCTTAAGTTGTTCACACCATCATACATGGTGGCTGTTTCACAATTCTGGACTGTGATATTGAATATTCCTGCTTGTGAATGTTAGATTTTGTGACCTTCTGTCTGTATTCACAGGTATCAACAGCAACCGAATGGTTCTCTATTGGTGGGACCCCTGACTGTGCAGGATTCAGGTTGGGTGCTTTGTGTTGCCACAAGGGGGCGAGAAAGAGACCACCGCTACATTTACCTTTCTGTGTCGGGTTAGTTCATTACTTGTGTTTTTTTTAATCAGTTTTGTTTCCCCCCCTGTTGGATTCATCCCTTTCACAGGATTTTTATACCCAGAGAAAGTTCTCTGAAACCATGAATTTATTTTGCTCATAGCCACTGGTCTTGAAAAATATGTAAATCATCCAAACACTCTCTGTGACAGAAGAATCTTCTCCGAATATGCAGAGCAATTATTACAAAGATGGTGTGGAGAGTCAAAGGTCAGAGGTTATTCAACCATCCATCATTCAAACACCCAAGCAGAGCTCCCACAGGTACAGAAATAACTATTCTCCACCATCCTTGGTCGTGGCGCAGTAGAGATTCTGATTCTCACAATTACGCACATACCTGCATATTCATCCACTTAATGTTTTGTTCCTGTGATGACAGGCTTAGTATTGATCAATCAGACCCCGCACTAGTGGAGGGTCGGGTGGGCCAAACAGCGAGACTCCCCTGTAGACTTTCCCACGCAGCCTCCATGCGCTCTGTCACCATTTCGTGGAGCAGAGATGGACAGATCATGAACTCATTTAGGTAACTGACTCTGACATATGTTCTTATGTAATAATCTGATGTATAATGCAGAGAACACTATCGTCGTGAACTGACATATTTAATGTAATAAAATTATAAAATTATAACACTTGATGCAGTATTAATGCTAACTGGATCCTTTGATTTGCTGTAGACACATTCAGCAATCTGATGGATCCTTGACAATTAATCGGCTGACCTCTGAAGATTCTGGCGTCTATACCTGCACTGTTTCCAACCACAACCATAGAGATGAGCGACAGTTGCAACTTAAAGTGCTAAGTATGCAGTTCCACAGTTATCGTTTATTTTTTAAGATGTATATATTCGGAATTTCATGTGATCCTACAAGTGCGTTTGCTCTTTTACCTATCCATGTATACATCTCAGGGGATTTGAGGATCACAACAGCACCCAATAACATCCAAGTCTCCAGGGGCAGCACAGCACAGTTGCCTTGTGTCGTCTCTGGGGACAACGTCAGCATTGGATGGTCAAGGTTAGAGATATTTTGTTGCAGCCAAAGAGTGCATAAATGAATGTCTTGGTGCTCGGAATCAAGCTAGCAGAGAATTTGTTATATACCAGTTAATGCTATTGATTTAAGCATTACAGTTTTTTACATCCATTTGATATCTTATCAATCTTGATGTCAAGAATTTATTTTTGCTAGCTATTCCTGACTGGAAGGCACTAATTTATAGTGTCGCTTAGGATTTTAATGCGTTACACCCCCTGCAGAAATGGAGTACCAGTACAACCAGATGGCCGTCGTATCCAAGTGTCCTTAGATGGGAGTCTGATTCTGAACAATGTACAGCCTTTGGATGAAGGGTCGTATACCTGCAACGCCTACACTGGTACCTACTCAGTCAGCGCCACGGCCGAGGTGCGGGTTACCAAGGATCTACAGCCAGGTAGGAACAGTACCACCTTCTAACATCTACAGGCTCCACATGTTTATCGTACTACCCATTCTTATTTCTTTCCTTTTCTCCAACAATCTGTCCCTTGTCTGCAGGTTTTACAGTAGAAGCGTAATGTTAAATGTCAGAGGAATAGGTACCACTAAGTTTTATGCGCTGTTGTCACTCATTGCCTCTGTCATGCCCATTCTGTAGGACTGGCGGCAGGAGAAGGTATCTCTTTGGATTGCACGGACCAGCCAGAGTTAGCAAACTGTGACCTGATTGTGTATGCTCGCCTGTGCTCAAACCAGTATTACTCCAGTTTCTGTTGTGCTAGCTGTGCTCGTCACGCATAGGGCAGTGAGGAGGCTGGCAGCCTGTGTGTAGCGAAGGTGAACAGAAGCCACAGCCTTGGGACTCAAGCATAGGGACCAAACGCAGACACTGCACATCTGGTTCCCATCTGGTTTTTTTTCAAAAAAATCTGAGATTGATTCATTTTCCATACTGTGTAACACTCATATATTTATGTTAATAAATATTATAATAGTAGATATACCTGTTGAGTGAGTGTAACATATTTTTGCATATTTTTACTGTTATGTAATTTTAGTCACATGAATTCTTTCTGTTTTCCCATAAGAAAAATGATTATTAGTGCCTGATCCTGCTTTGCTTTCTGTCTCAGCTCTTTTCAATATTAACGCTATTTTAAGATTTTCTGAATCCTGTATATTTTCTTGCGAAGATGCAGAAATGCAAACGACACGTTTTTGTCAAGTGGTTGCTTTTCTTTGATTATCTCAGATTTTTCCCCCGTTTGTCTATCCATTTTTTCCAAACCATTCACTAAGATGGTCTTAATATGCCAGCTTTACACAGTGTGTGTTTTTCAGACTCAGCGATAAAGAAATTTTCCTAATAGCCAATCAGATCTCAGCATGTTTTAATATGAGGTTTCAAATAGGTCCTGAGAAACTTCTAGGTATCATTCCAGTTTACTTTGAGATCACTTGATGTGATTTTTTCATTTGTAATGTTTATATTTTAACAGTGCGTTTTCCTGAACCCCATTTTCAGAAACATTGGTTTGTAAAAGTTAATTCTGTAATTAATAATTATGGATTTTTACAAAGCAAAGTTATTATTTGACTTAATTATGAACTTAAATATGGAGTTGGTTTAGAAAAAAACTACACTCTTCACAGGCTGCTTGTTGTAATCAAACTGGATTGACTGGTTAGGTGACAGAAATGCATTTGGTCATTTAAGTCAACAGTCTTTCCCAAGTGTGCTTAACTAATTGCTGTATCTAAAATATTTCTTAAATTAATTGTTTTACTGCATATTTTTGTGTAATTTGTGAAATGAAATAAATATTTTCATTAAAATATCAAGCATTCATTGTTGTATTTTATGATGTAGATGCCGTGTCTTTTTCCACCATATTTGTGTGGATAGTATTTTTAAGCATACTTAGATATTTGCATCCCTCTTGGGCTGGCATAGACAGACAGGATAGCCCATGCACCTCGTGTTCCATAAGGGACTTCAACTTTTTTTCAGAGAAACTTGTGGAAAACCACTCCTCCTGAACCTAATGGTAGCCCTGACCTTAACCCCAGTCCTAAAAACCATGTAGGCTATGTTTTTACCATATCTGTGGTAAAAATTGCATTTTGATAAAAATATCCATCAGAATTCACCTTGGAAGTGTCCTCAGAGACCCACAGGCCAGCGGCTGGCAAGGAGCAAAACAGTGGACTGTCTGACATGGGAGTCAGGAGGGAGCACAAATGGGAACTGTCTGACATGGGAGTCAGGAGGGAACACAAATGGGAACTGTCTGACATGGGAGTCAGGAGGGAGCACAAATGGGAACTGTCTGACATGGGAGTCAGGAGGGAGCACAAATGGGAACTGTCTGGCAGGGAGGTAGGAGGGAGCAAAAACGTGGACTGTCTGTGAGGACTGGATTGGGAAGCACTGGTGATGATCCATTTGTACTCTTAATGCCTTACTGGCACATAATATTTAAGAGTCATTTATGTACACTCAGTCATATTTTTGCAACTGATGCTTAAGTATGTCATTAAAATCTATTATATATATATATTTAATACATTTAAAATATATTAAAATTGTCATAAAAAGAAAAACAGAGACAGTATAATCCTTTATCATTCCAACGAACTAGTAGTAAAGTGAAACTTAAATCATTAAAATAATTGGTGCCCTCCCAGACACATGAGGGCGTTCTTGACGCATTACTAACCAGTAACTTGCAGCAGAGGATCATGGGAACAACATACGAAGTTGGTGTGCATTGCTGTACTGTAGCAGTACATAGTTAGTTTGACAGGGATTAGATAACGTTGTTTTATTTAGAACAAACATTCTCCTAGATATATGCCTTTAGATACCCATCAAAAACATGAAATTCCATTGTTTACTGTGCATGTTTTTCTTAGACGGTGAGTGTATAATGCATTCTTATTTGCGATGTACAGCTAAAGGAGATATTTAATTATAGATTATGCTTTTTCAGCAGGTGTGTACCTCGAAATTCTCCAGTTCCCAGCCGACCTAGTCCTTCATCCTAATTCATCATTTCAAATGATCTGCTCTGTGACTGGTACCAGTGATCCCTACATGTACTGGCATCGCTGGACTGCCACAAATGGGCTGAAACAGATGTTTGGCTCCATTGGTTCTAAATCCGTAGAACCGTCCAGCCTGGATGGGTATAATGCTATTCGACCCAATGGCTCCCACATGATGGTGGAGTCTGCAGGTGTCACTTCTGCTGCCCCCGCTGTGTGGTATTGTTCCTGGAGTCCACGGTAACATGAATCAGACAGGCTGCCGTACAAGAACTACACCCCCAACAGCAAGGCACTGCTGAGAGCTGAGCCAAAGCAACACGACCGCGAATAAACTAAATTTATAGTGATTTTATATATCAATTAATCCGCTGCTACTATGCGGCAGTAGTCAGGGTCGCCACCCGTCCCGGTTTCGCCTGGATTGTACCCTTTTTTAGCAGCTGTCCCGGACCATTAATATTATTTCCCAAGACATGAATTGTATCGGGTTTTTGTGAAAACGCACGTGTAGTTTAGCACTTCGCAAACGAAGCCTCACTTTGCTCCTACCGCTGTTCTTTTTTGTTCCTGGTTTTCCTCCAATCCTGTTTCTGTAAGAAGTACGGCGATTGGCCATGTCGATACTTTTATTTGATTGGTAGCAGAAATACGAAGCTTCTCTAATTGCCTAGCAACCGTTGGTCGGCCGCGCACATCCAAGTCCCAGCAGAGACTTGTATTTCTAGGTAGACGTAACGTTAATTTTATTATTTAAAATCTTTATTTATTCCGTCGTTTTTGTGGCGAGTGACGGGCGAGGAGGGTGACTAAACAATAACGGGTGAGCCACCGAGGGTCAAAGAAAGAACGATTTACGACGTAAAGCTCAGAGTGGGCAAAAAGAAAACCTTTTCGAAGGCTTAAGGCCCAACAACGGAAACTGGGGTGTGTGTGGGGTGAGGGTTTGTCACCAAGCAGAATTTCCCAGTTAGCTGGATAACGTGAGCCGAACGTGAAAACGGTCTTATTGAACCGTCCTTACATTTATATCTTAAGTTATCTGGCTAATGAAAGAGATCCTGTGTTGTGTACAGACAAAATTTCAGTTAGATATGAAAAAAAAGTGCTGGAAAATAATGCAAAAACAAAGAAGTACCAGAGTTCTGTATTAGGAAAACAAATAACTCTACCCATTGCAGGTTTTGGTCTAAGCAGAGCTTCAAGGTAGATTAATAAAATGATCACATTAAATGATCATGCTTAGCTTTCAAAGCACTTATTCAGGGCAAAGAGGGACGTCTGCAGGCAGCAAAAAGGGACGAAAAACGTCAGTGTTAGGTTGTCTAAATTCATTAAGTTAAAAAGTAATGTATAATTTATTATAATACGTCTAATAATGTTTTTATTGCTAAAGGGTGTGTATCTTTGGACATATTAGTGTGTATATATATAAGTGTCAAAGCAAATTTGTATTTAACGTAGAAAAGGGACAGCAGACAAAGGAGATCAGCGTGAGCGTTACTGCATCTGCGTCAGGACAGATATAGGTGAGGGAGGCAATAGGGAGTCCTACAAATATTAACATAGTATGTTTGCAAATATGGAGCAAAATGTCCGAGCGTCCCGGTGAAAGGTAGCAGCCCTAGCATCAGCACCGTAATACTGTAATATGCACTACTGTACACCAGGACAATAAATATGCCTCAGTAGACAACTGTAATAGTTTGTTATGGTTTTCACAAGATATTTCTTGTCCTTATCTGTACTTGGCAAATAAAAAAAGATTCTGACATCTATGTAGTACATAATTTGAGAGAAATGTCATGAAAAAATGCAAATACTGTTAATTACTACTAGCCAGATGATTCTTTGAACGTCTACATTTACTGCATTCAACCACTTATATATCAAGTTTTTAACTCAATTTTCAATCCTGCATTACATGCCTAACTAAAGAGGTTGTAAAACAAGGGCTATAGTTTCTTTATACTCTGTGGAGTCAGATGCATATGCAACGCAGAGCCACACTGGCTGTCACCGTACCCCCCCACCCCCCCCTCCACCCACTAATGGAACATCGGTGACTGGGTCGTAACTGTGTGTATTGATTAGAGTTCGACCGATATATCAGCCGGCCGATATATCGGGCCGATATTTGTAATTTTTTTAATGTATCGGCATCGGCCGATATCCAAGTGTTTACAGACAGGCACGTCTGCGGGCAGCCCAGTGTTGTTGCTGGGAAAAACGTGACCCATGCTGCCTTGTGCAGGACCCCAGCCAGAAGTTTTGGAAGAATCTTGGGAGATAAAGTAAGGCTTAAATCCTGATCTTTCAATTGCCTATTTATTTAACTGGTTTGCTATGAAATGTTGCCTTAAAAGAAAACGCGTGCGCTTTTAAAAGAGCGACTTACGCTGTCGGGACCAGGCATAATGATAATGAGCTTTCAACCAACTCTATCGCTAAATTCCATTTGCCTCTGGATCTGATTTTCGGATTCCGATATTACGTCACTTCCGCTAAAAGCTCAGGAAAACCGAGTCAGTTTATGTTCCATTTCCCACAGAAGTAGCAATACCATGAACCCATATGAAAAAGCAAGATTTTTTTGCTTAGCCGGACAACTTGTCGGATTTAAGGTACCTCAGTTTAAATGGCCTTAATCTTCCTTCAATTACAATTGGCCCGAACTACCTTAAACCCGACAAATAATCCGACTAATCATGAAATCCAGCCCGGTTAATTGGTAGCCATTGTTAGCAATATCACTTGATAACACATTACGCGTGGTGCCTCTCGTATAAAACTCCGTAGCAACCCGTCCACAGATAATTTGGACGGTATAGTGTGTGCGACCGATTTAATGAGCCACAAATGAGAAGTAGTGCTTAAACAGGATAAAACTACAACTTTCCCTTCTGTTGATAAAAGACGCAGCCATCTTGGATTCTGAACTCAGGATCCTCTGTGTTGCTCGGATCTCCGAGGAACGCGCATGTCGTCGCTTCCGGCTCCGAAACTCGGAATCCGAGTTGCGTTATTCTGGCCCCGATCATAGATAGCACCGTTCTCGGAGACACAGAGCTGCTAAGAACAATGCATGGCGGAGAAAACAGTTTGTTCGAAAGTGTGGTCACCATTCACTTGAGCTGATGCTGACAATGGTCCTTCTGTGCAACTTGTCTGCATTTGAGAACAGAGATTCGAACAGTTTGTCAGACGTCAAGATAAAAAGTTCACTACTTTGCGCACTTAGTTTCCTCATTAAATATGTTTCTTGCTTGACAACCTGCAGCTCTTAAACTGGGAGTACTAACAACTTTTAGTGAGGGATGGGTGGGGCGAGGAAGACTCGGGGACTGGAAGTGAGTTGAAAACAGAAGATAACATGCACCTTCCTTTTTGTATTGTTTGCAAATTTTCCGTCCTTCAGAAATGCGGTTTGCTGCTATATTGAGCACTAAAAGATATTCTGATGCAATGAAAATATTGTTGAAGTTATTGTTTACAAGTTGTATTGTGTTTTTGTTATTTAAGTTTATATTTGATATTTACACAAGTCAGTATTCAATAAATGCTAAGTTGAGAAATTTTGTGTATCGTTTATTAGTGTGATATTTTACCGTGGAAATAGAGGGGAAAACGTCCAATTATCGACCAAAAAAAGCAGCAGCATATATCGGCCATCGGCTTACCCTGACTCCTAAATATCGGCATCGGCTATTGAAAAACCCGTATTGATCGACCTCTAGTATTGATTGAGCAATTAGAGAAGGTAGCCTTTTATATCCATTGGATTTCTTTATCTTGTGTCTGATTTTTGTTTGCTTGTTTATTGGATTTGGAATATACGACGGATCTATTGATGATCAATTGTCCTGATTGGATGTGTTATTGCCATATATCAGCATCTGACATTTTACCCAGGATGTACTCTACCTTACACAAAATCCTTCCCAGATTCAGAACCTGATTTGGCAGGCATAATATTTACTTTTGACAGATTTGGGAGAACCAGATACTTTAGGCACCAGTAGATCTACTGCATGATTCTGACACTGCCGGATAAAGCGTTAAACTCTGAGGCGGAGCCGTCTAAATAAATGTTTTATAAATTATTTTCCGATATTACACGCGTATATGTTTTACATTTTACAGGATATAGGAACTAAAGTCATGATAAAATGTCATTGTTAAGTAGCAGGGGGCGCTATATACTGTATTATCTTTGCATATGTTTTTGCCAATAAATTTGCTTATTGGACAATGCATTGTTCTCCATTCAGTTATGAAAATTAAAACCTTTTTATTAATGAAAACTTTAACTTTAAAAATACAGATGCGTATTCAGGATATAATTCCTTCGCAAATAACCCTGTATAATGTATTTGGTTCAGGCAAATTAGTATGATTCTGAAGATTATTTTAAATACCAATACAGATTATTCGTAATGGTTTAATCCTAAAACAAATCTTAATTTTGTGAGTTAAAATCCCCCTGGTTTACTATGCATTTTATAGAATGTTATTTTGCACTGGATTCATTGTAAGTGTAAAAATGGGACATGCCCCAGTTTGAAAACAGTTGGCCTTAGATGGCAGCAGCTCTCCTGCTGCAGGTGCATATGTAGTGCATTTTCACTGAGCAAGCCTGCAGATGCACCCCACCTCCATACAGCTCTGGGTGCACTGTGTGACCACATCCTTTCCATCACACCGCCATGTTCATCTCGTGTGCCTCCAGTGTGGGCTCACAGCCTGCTGCTGAAACACCCACATCCTGTCCCAGTAGTGCCCCCACCTCCATGCACTCTGCAGAAGCATCAAAGCATGCCCCCGCTGTGAGCTCAGCCTACTGCTTTGGTA
Source organism: Stomatorhinus walkeri (assembly GCA_026784285.1). Lineage (NCBI taxonomy): Eukaryota > Metazoa > Chordata > Actinopteri > Osteoglossiformes > Mormyridae > Stomatorhinus > Stomatorhinus walkeri. The sequence goes on from JAODUD010000026.1 coordinate 11,469,478, forward strand.
ACAATGTGTTTCATTTTATATCCGTCTATGTCTTTTGTCTGCTAAGATGTGCAACCTGCTCAATAATAACAATAACAACAGCAACGATAATAATGATAGTAATATTAACATTATTATTAATAATTATAAAATAACAATTATAACAACAATATTAATTTTTAAATATACTGGTAAACTTTTTCACCTTCCAATAAGCAAATGCATGGTAGTTATTTTATGGGGCAGGTGGCTTGAGTGCACAGTCCAGATTAAATTGTTTTTCAGAAACATGAAGAAACAGGGTCACATGTTGGTTCAAAAGGGGTGGGCTTACAGGGGGCTTGCTCTGCTTGACGGTGTCCTGGGACGTGTGCCCAAATGCCCAAATGGTTCGTGTTCATTCAGCCCGGAGTTTATCCTCTCCTATGGAAGTGTGTAATCACAGAGAGGAATACATATACGTTAAGTAACCTACAGGTCCTTTTTGAGGAATAAACATGTCAGAATTATTTAACAACTTGTTAAAGAAAAATTCTCTTTACACACTGCTCCCTAAAACGTTACAGTAAATCTTGTGAACTATACAGGAGTGGGTTTCCAGAAAATTTTGTAACGCTAAGTATTTCATTATCTAGCACTTAAGATCAATCATGAATTAGCAAGTGTTCCCCGAATCCCTTCGTAGCTAAGGTAGTACTGTGGCACACTCATTATTTTCTTTGTTGTTCTTCATTTGAAAATTTTCCAACTCCATATTGAAAATTTTCCAACTCCATATTGATATGTCTGGTGCCTGGTGTCCCAATACTTTTGTCCATATAGTGTTTACTTCATCATTGAAATATGTGGAATCGATGTTTCTGTCATCGATAGGCTGTGCTTTTCTTACCCAGAGGCTGGAGAAGAGCCAACAAAGTGCTACTCAAAGTTTCTTTTGTTAATTCTGGAATAATGAAGGGTTTTGGGAAATACACATGGATCTTACTCATTCTTTACCTACTTCATTAGTTATCTTGTTCATTATTCGCTATGAGTGATTGCTTTTGATAAACGCACCAGATTCAGGACATAATAACATTTTAAATGAAAGAGGTTTGAATGTCGGGATTTTCAGCTAAAAACTGATCTTTTAATATTGTCTGATGGAAAGAACAAAGAGATTGGTGCACACTGGGTTATTATTCAAATTTGCCATCTTTTCATTATTGTTTTAAGTCAGAAGCTTGGCTACAGCTCATACCAAAAGAAGAAACATACACCTACTCTCAAGCAGAAAAAGAGTTTCCTATTCAGTTGCTAGGAAGTGGCAATTTCCATGTACTGGAAATGTCTCTTAGCAGATAGAAAGACAAAAGATATCAAAACAACTTGACTGAAACACAATTAAAAAAAATCTGTTACCACAGACAGAAATGTTATACTCTACTTTGATTTCAGAGGTTCACAAAGGAATGAATAATCTAAATTGACAAATTAAGAACGGGAATGAAGAAATATTTCTCTCAGTAATTGATACTATATTATAATAATATGCAATTATACATGTTTTAGTAATTATGATATACTGCATGTCATCCATCCATTTTCTTGAACCACTTGTCCCATTATCTGAGAGGCTATAGGTGCAAGGCAAGGAACAACCCAGGATGGGGTACCACACCCCGTTCACTCGCACATGCTATACCTGCAGATAATTTGGGAACTCCAGTTCACCTTATCATGTTTTTGAAGTTTGGGGGGGAAACCCAACGAAGACATGGGGAGATCATGCAAGCTCCACACACATGGAGCCACGGCGGAGACTCAAATCCTGGTCGCAGAGGTGTGACGCAACAGCGTTAAGCACTGCACCCCCATTCCACCACCCGCCACTTACAGTAGTGTGCTTTTTCGTATTCACCTGCATTTTGTCGAGTGTTTCATTCCCTTGGTATTCAGTGCTTAACTTCTCCACTTAATGGTTAGCTGTGCTTTTCATATTTGGCTACTGAAAATTTTATGTTGTCTTGACTCTAGTATTCGTGTGCTCAATACTATTTCTTATAACAATATTCAAATCAAAAATGAGTTTGCATATTCTCCCAGTGTTATGCTGGTTTCCTTCAGTGGAGGAACTGGGAGGGCATGTATCCCCCAAATATTTAATTTGATTTCATTCATCCTCCCAGTAAATAGATTTTTTCTTATTATGGTGCAGCCAGTAAATAGAATTGTATTTAAATTAAGTTGTATAGCTCCAAAATATTAAATTCTCTCACACCATTGCCTTCAGGTTCTACATTTCTCACTTGTCCAAAAATACATGGTTATGTAGCTGCCAGACGTGTAATTGAAGTGTATGAATAGATGTGTGGCCTGCGATGGACTGGAAACCTATTCATCATATCCCCTGGCTTTTGGCCTTGATTCTGGGCTTAGGTACCAAGCTTACCAAGCCCCTGTACTAAATAAACGGTTATGGAAGATAGATGGAATATGTATGTATTTTTATGTTAACAGGGAAACAAATACATTTATATCAGTTAAATTTTAAACCGAAAATAACATTTCCTGGGCTTAATGTCTACATCAGTATTTGCCATCATGGTCACACACACAGAAAACATTTCATTGTTTTTTCCTAGCCATGTTTCCATTCTTTGATTAAGCCTCCACATTCGTTACTAAAACCACATCCTGTGAAGTATTTGGTCGTTCTTACTTTGCAAAGCAATCCTTTATATCTCTTCTCTAATGTTGAAGAGATTAAGTTTTCCAAAAACATGGTCTGATTAGCCCAAATTAATCACTGGATTTGGCATTTAATAATATACTGCATCATACCCATGGTTGTTTACACATATAACCATATAAATATGGGAAATTGTTTTTTAAGTGTGCTAAAGTAATTAATAATTTGTAATAATGAATAGGAACAACACAACAACGAAATAATTCACTTCAAACGGAAGTTTATTTGAAGGAGAACAAAGAAATTAAGATAATTTATTAAAAAGCAAAAGTAAAATCTTGAATGTAAAACAATTCAAAGCTACTTATAAAGTGTAAAACAATGTATGTGAAGCAAAAAACTGAATCTTTTCAAAAAACATGCTGATTTGCAAAAAAAAGTTTTATAACACTGACGTTTCGTCAGAACTGACATTTATTGTTTCTCCACATCATCACTTCTTTGCTCCTGAGCCCTGAAATAGAATTTTAATAAACATTTAATTTCACTTATTTCATGTATACAT
>JAODUD010000026.1:11479442-11491478 GCA_026784285.1 Stomatorhinus walkeri
GTGGTCTTCATGATTGTCACCATAATTGTCTATGACAATCCCATAAAGTTGATGCTATGAAAATGGTTTCAGTTTAATTGCTTGAGTAACAAATGAGCCAGTGAGTTGTTGTACGGTCTCTTAGAAAACATTAGAAATTAACTTGAGTATATCACTTTGATCCAACATGCAGCTATTCGATTCACAAAAATCAATAGTGAGGTAAATTGCATGCTTCAGTAATAGAGGTTTCTGTATCCACATGCAAGAACAGATTAGTTATTACCTTACTTGGGTTTAAGACTGATATGGAAAGGTACCAGGACATTTGGGTAACAGCAAATTAAGAGCTTTTCTGACAATTGCACAACTTCTCCTGTAGATGTCAGTATTTAATAACTTCTGTTGATGCATGAAGTGTGGCCGGCTTTATGTTAGTAGGTATCATTGGCATCAGTAAAAATACTACTATCGTTTAAAGGGAGACATTTTGGGTTGTGGCGTGTAAGACCGAAATAGGCATGAAATACTTGGGCGAGTTTTGTTAAATTGGGGCACTTTCTGAAGATTTGCTTTCTGGAAAAATCATCTCAATATCTTGAATCCCAACTTGATACCACCTGAATGCATTAGTGCCCCCTGCACACTATTTAATAGTGAAAGTAAAATATTACCATGCACATATATTAACTGCAAAGTTTAACTGTCCCATTTTTCCTGGGTGTCCCATAACATCGATCCTGTTATGTTTGTAATGAATTATTTGACTTGCTTATATAACTTGTACACTGCTTTAGACCAACCCATTTGCTAAATAAATGTAAATATATATACGGTAATAACAATTACTGTATTTTTATACAGTGCAAATTTTAGAAAACATACCAAATTTAAGTACGGTAGAATTTTCTTGCGGAGAATGTGGTCGATGGTTATTGCACAGCAGCACCACTGCTGTGAATCACTGTGCAATACTGGAAGCACAGTAATATGTAGCTGAGTCTGAGGCCTCTAGACCTTTTATCTCAAGCGAAGACTCCGTAACTTCAGGTCGGGTCATTACGTATTTGGATTGACTGAAGGGTGGCTCAGTATTCACGGAGTTTTTAGCAGTAGAATATGCCAGCATAGCCATCTCTCCAGTGTTATGCTTATACCAGTACATATAGTAGTGTGTGGCCTCATTATGTTCACAGTCCAACTTCGTTGAAGCCTCCCCGGTTGTTGCAAATAAAATATTGACCTTCTGAATCACATTCACTCCGCCCGTTGTTTCTGTAGAAAAACAAACAAAGCATTTAATTCAAGCCCTTATTCCAGAATTATCCTTTGAGAATCCATCATTATATAGCACACGACAAACCAAATTATAGATGTAAAATTTTAATGCAGTTCATTCAAATATTAGTGAGTACATAAATATATTCAGAGTGTGTGTAAAGCAGTTCTTACTGGCAGTGAGCAGGAAGGTTATTAGTAACCAGAAAAAGTCCATTCTGTTCAAAATGAAGTTGCGTCTTTTTGTGACGATCCAATATCACACTGCAAATGAGTTTGCAGAAGCTTTTCCAGGTAGCAAGGACACACACAATAATCTGTACAGTCTGACAGAACCTCTCTGACCAAGATCAACTAACAAGAGCTACATAAAATTAGCTACAACAATTCTCTCTCCTCTTGATGTGGTCTCTCCTCTTCCTAACCTTCTTGTAATTAACGAAAGCATTTGGTGGTCATGTGATTTTGAATCATGTGACATAGAACAGGTGCAGCATTGGCCTTTCCCTTCTTCTGAGAGAATGTGGTTGTCAGTTATTGTTGTGCAGCTTAGTCGCCGTGAGTCAGTGTGTCATACTGGAAGCGCAGTAATATACAGCTGTGTCTGCAGCCTCCGTATTTTTTATCTGTAGTGATGATATCTTAATATCTGGTCGGAGCATTTCGTATTTGGAATCACTAAAAGGTGGTTCTATATTCACTGTGTTTTTGGCAGTGGAATATGCCAGTAAGTCCATCCCTCCCGGATGATGCTTGTACCAGAACATATAGTAATAATTGCTATCATCATGTTTGCAATCCAGGGTCACTGACGGAGTCCCGGTTTCGGTAAAGAGAACTTCTGTTTCCTGAGTAATTTTCACTCCCTCAGTTGACCCTGTGAAAGAAGCAAGAGGATTGAATATTATAAATAATTTCTACGTATTTTAAAAACGTTCACAGACACGGACGTTACATTTAAAGGACAACGAAAACATTCAGTTTAACAGAATACTGTCAAATGCAAGAAACCTCTTGATTTGAGGTTTTTACGGTATGAGAGTTCTTACTAGTCATGAGCAGAAAAGTTGTTAAAATGTACAGAATCTCCATTCTGTGCCTTGTGTTGTTTTTTGGCAGTGAGTAAATATTATCTCGCAGGTGTTACTTGTCCAAAACTAATAAATTATCAACAATGATACATTGCTAAGAGCTTGAGATGGTTTAAAGAGTAACGGGAGCAGCGGTGACATTTTCTCTTCCCGTGAGGTGGCCCCTCCCCCTGTTGTTCTCATACCTTTACTGAACCTACTATGACAATTGTTAAAAGTAACAGCTGGAGTGAGTAATGTGTCTGATCTATTATAATCCTGTTGGTTGCAATTACATAACTTTCCACTGACATATTGCTATGTACTTGGTCGATGAAGACAAATTATGTGAAATGTGCCTTGCTGCTAGGATGTTTAAGTTTTTGCAGAACAGAATTCAGGTCCCCTTTTAATCATTTTTCCATCAGTGTTACAGATGAATACACCAGCAGGAAGAGAGATTGACTACACGGGCGTAACTGGAAGGCGAATGGGGCTGACAGACACAGACCTGACGCCTGACACTCTATCAGTACAGACAGATGATCCATGGCCCTCTTCTCGCACTGAAATATATTTTCCCAAAATTGTCCTGCGGTCAGTGTTCATTTCAGAGGCCTTGGTGGAAAAAAATCTACTGACATGTACATCTGAAATCTAGTAAAAAAAAAAAAAAATAGCACGGTTATTCTTAAAAAATGAAATACATTCATCGTTAAAATAGTATGAGAAACCACGCCTGTCACGGTGCGTGAAGGACGAGCCGGCAAGCAGGGAAGGGAGGCTGGGATCAGGATGTGAAGCAGGGTTTATTCTGGGTAAAGGCAGGACAAGACTGGACTTCCAAGCAGCGACAGGAGCAACATCAATGACAGATCTGGGGGAGACTGACTCAGACGCGGACTAAATACTCAAGACGAGCAAGAACTGATAAACAACAGGTGATCACAATCAGGATCAGTCACGAGGTAACGATGGGGGCGTGGCACACGGGAGGCTTGCACGGGCGGATCATGACAACGCCACCCCCCGACCAAGCCAGCTGCACTCCCTCACCATCCGCATTCTTGTACAGAGACCTTGATAGTCTACTACACTGTGACTTGCTGCACAGTAATAGGTGCCGCTGTCACTGACTTGAAGGTTGGAAGCCTGCAGGCTGAAATTATTGTTATTGCTGTCGATGGAAGCCTCGAAGCGGTTCATGCTATCAGCGCTGTCATACTCGTTGGTCAGAAACTCCACAGCTCTCCCCTGGGAGCTTTGCCGATACCACTGCATGGTGTAGCTGCTCATGGAGACGTCTGCTGACATTCTGCACTGTAGGAGCACTCCACCGCCAACTCTGGCCGTTAGGAACTTTTGGGGCTGCAGTACCTTTGAGTCGCTGGATAAATCTTTATGGAGAGAACAGTGACATCGATTCACCAAATGTGTTTTGAACGCTTGGGGTGTACAAATGGTCATAAAGTATGCAAGTACGCGGCCTTCAATTATCGCGAACTAAAAATAATCACAGCTTGAAATGTCCAACATACTGAGACTTAGTGTATTGAAGAGAAGTGTAAGCCGTATATTCTCACGTGAGGACAAGCAAAAAAGCAGGCAGAAGATGAAAACTGGAAGCATTCCTCCGAGGATCTGGAGTCCCACCCAACCGCTGGTGATCAGAAATGCCGCTCTCTCTCTCAGCGCTCTGCAGAGACACCTGCTCTCAAGAGAAGTGGACCCTCCTTATTTGTGCTATTGGCTCAGTGAAACCTGCCGCACCCAGCGTGAGGGAAAGCAGGTCGATGACATCACATTCAGCAAAGGCATACACTCCTCAACAACACTAACTGTTTTTTTTGGATAAAATTGGGAAAATATGCAAAAGACTGCAGATGAGCCAGTGATATTTTAGATTTTCAAAATAGCAAATTTTTTTTTTATGAAACTGCAGGTTAGTTTCAACATTCTGTGTGAATTCAAATGCGTATTTTTCATTTTTGTATGTGCACATTTTTATGCATTTTATTGTATACGTCCTTTGAAAATATAATTTAGCAAAACAATGCTATTTTCCATATGATATTAAAATCAATGACAATGACACAAATGTCACAAATAGTGAAAAATGCAATAGCTGATCTACACAGAATCAATATCTAGGTAGGAAATTTCCACAACAAATCATCCATCCATTTCCTGTAACCACTCGTCCTATTCAGGTTAGCATTGTGCTTATTTTCCAGTTTGGTTCCTTGTTCTTGCTTTGTTCACTAGTCGCACTACGTTCACTAGTCGCATTACGTTCACTAGTCGCATTACGTTCACTAGTCGCATTACGTTCACAAGTCGCATTACGTTCACTAGTCGCATTACGTCTTGTTCGTTATTTTCCCGGTTTTGTTCTTGACCCTTCCTGGTTCCTTTATTTTCTGGTTCCCCCATTTTGTGTTCCTCTTTGTTAATAAGCCCTGATTTATCGGAGCTGCTCTCTGGATCATCCCTCTTTCTCTTCTTCGTCACGCTCCACTGTAACTCAGCGGAGGTGAGACTCTAATCCCCAACCTCAGCAAGCTGGGAGATGTCGGGTGCCCAGCCGGACTCCATAATGACAAATCATAATCATCGCTGTCACTTTTCCACTCCTTTTTGTGAGGGTAGCAGCGAGAGACTCTAGCTCCTTCAGCAGCATCCCAAGATGTTCCAGAGCCAGCTGGGAGATGGAATCCCTCCTGTGTGTCCTGGGTCATCATAAGGAGCAGCAGGTCTGAAGTCCGCACCCCGTCACCGAGAGTGCGTCCACTCATAGGTTGTACTCACAACCCTTTAGGTCACTGCCCATATTTGATTTTCATAAGCAAATGGTAGGAACATAGATTGGCTAATAGATTGGTTTTAAGACTTAACTCATGCTTTGACAACCTCTTTGCTTGCACGACCACAGTCGCCAAACCAATTTCACGTGGCCTCTTACCATTTATCATGAAAAAGTCCCTAAGATGGACATCACTTAGCACTGAATCGATGAACTCTGTGCTGGAAGTCCTGGTTGCGTGAGGCCAGAAGTAGCCACCTATACCAGATCCCCTTCTAGCCATAGCTGCTAGCTGGTCCATGAAAATCACAAATAGCAATGGAGACAACACATGTTCCTAATGGAGTACAAGGCTGGAGAACAGTGGCCACTGGAAACGGGGAGGCAAGCTGTGTGGACACGATGTGCAGTAGTGGTGATACTACCTGTAGTATCCCTACAGCAGCTCCCATATGTTGGGACTAACTATCCTATGCCAACTTCACGTCCACAAAGCACATGCAGACATAGGCGCAGGAGGACGTGATGAGCTCAGAAGGGCCCTGTAGTCTTTCTTTGGTTGTGCCCCTCCTTCCGTCGCTCCCGCATGTAGACTGTTGGCATACAGCATATAGCTCTGCTTAAGAGAGGAGTCGGTCCATTGTCCATGGGCAGGGCCAGAGACCACATTGCTCCTCCTGAATCCCAGGGGGCTCCTCTCTTGTACCCTGTCACTGGCTTTCCCTCCCTTTTTAAGGATAGGAACTGCCACCCCTGCTGTCTAGTTCACAGGTAAACCCTGTTGTTTTCCCCTGCTGTTCTTCCTAGGCAGTTTGCAGTGGAGCCTGGAGCCAATCACAGGCAGCCCGAGGCACAAGGCCGGGATGCACTTCCCATGGGATGCCAGCTGTTTATAGGACACATACATGAACACAGAGATAAACGCATACAACAAACACACATGTTTGTATTCCTGTCTTTGTGGGGACCCACAATTCCCAGCAATGACCCCTAAGCAGCCCTAACCTTTGCCAAAAGTAACCAAAGAAGAAAAACAACCCTTTTCAGTTCTCTGTTTGCAGTCACAGTCTTTCATAAATTTGAGTTTCTCCTTGTGTGAACCGAAAAATAATCCCCACAAAGTCAAAATAACAGGCTTTTAGCTAGAAAGATTCTATCGAAAGATTAGTGTTTGTAGTTTGTATTTTCAGAATACATATGACAATAAATCTTGAAATTAGATACCTTTTTACCTCCTACTCTAGCTCTTTCCTGTCGGAGATACAACGTTCCACCTTCCCTAAGACACCAATTAGCAAGGTCTATTCAATTAGCAAGGTCTAGTTTATCTAAGTCCTTCCCACTCCTTCGTTCTTCTCGCTTATTGTCCAAATGCAACTACATCTGGTCTCTCCTCACAGACCTTATCGCTGAGAGGAACACGGAAGTCAAGCTCCAGAGATATAATACTGTGCATTGATACGGCACACAAACGCTATGCCCTGGATTGGATCACAAGAAAATCAATGGCAATTCGTAACTGATATATTTAATCAGTGATGCTCTAATAGAATTGGAACTTACAGAAAGGGGTTCTGAGATGCTAGGAGCAGGGAGGAAGGTACACTGGCCAGCAATTTACTTCAGAGATCCCAGCATTCTGTGTGATATATATAAATATGTCAAACAGTAACATAAAAAACCCAGAAAATAAAATACATTCCAGAAATTTCCTTTCCTCTGTATTTATGCCTTCACCACATCTTTCAAAAAATAATTTTATCAAATAATCAAGTGCTATGATCGTTACAGTTTGCCTCACCCAATGGATTTCTGGACTTTATGAATGTAGAAATCTAGGCGCTGTAGCGTAGGGCTGATGGGAGCAGTGGCTGGCTAGGTGGTCTGTACCTCGATGTCATCGTGGCACCGTCTGGCCCCTGAGCAATGACCAAAACCCAGCCTGCTCCAGAAGCACTGCACGCTGACTCACTCTTCGCCTTGCGCCAAATGTAAAAATGCAGTCAATCTTACGGGAAAACAGGTGACATGTTTTTTGTACTGTAGCACTGCAGATGTTGATCATTGTGCTTTCTGGCTGCGCAGAAATAGATTGCGCTGTCTGCAACACTCAGATTCTGGATGTTGAGGGAGCCTTTCTCAGTTAAGGGTCTTCTCAGTGTAAACCGTGTTTTAAAATTCTCCTCATATTCAGGTTTAGTGCCGCTGTAGCCATATCCTATGAGAAGCAGAGCTGTACTGGTTTCCTCCTGTTTATACCAAAGCATAACATCATAGTTAGCATCATCGTGGCTGCACTGAATCTCCACTTCTTTCTCTACATTAGTCAGAATGAACTCTGGCTGCTCAATCTTGATGCCATTTGTGAGACCTGTGGACAAAAATGGAAGAATTTTGAAATGAGAGATTTGAGAAAACTATTCAATCACCAAATAACAGCACATAATAGTGATAATGATTAATTAAAGTCATTGGTATGAACAGGGTGGGTATTAAATCATTCCCTTGTCTTACATGGAATCAGGAGTAAGAAAAATACAGCCCCACGTCTGACTCGGAACATTATAATACAGCGAGCAGTGAATGATGTTCTGAGAGCGAATGCAGGAAGTAATTTTAAAAATTGGTGAGAAAAATTGGTAGAAGCTGAAGAAATATTGCGTGCACCGGAACATCAGTAAGTGTCACCCAGAATCAGGAAGAGAACAAATTCAAATCCACCCTGTGACTCAACAGCATCTCTCACTGTCTTGTGAATAAACGTCTGAGAGGAAACACAATGTCACTTCCATAGGAATGGTTTGCTAACAGTTTGTCTGTGTCGTGGGACATTATTGGCCATTATAAACATCAGGCCTGTGTTTGCCTCCTCTACAGGGGAAACTGTTGCTGCATTTATACGACAGTAGTACCTGTTCTTTCAAAATTCATCATTATAATAATGTTTTTGGATAAATACAAAAGTATATGTAATTTGTACAGGTAGGAAACTTACTGATATTGCCAGCATGAGAGGGTACATATGGTCTGAGTATTTGTGATTTGTAGTGTTCTAATGCACGTGGGTTACACGCTACTTTACAACCAACTCCCAATTCTGTCAAGAAATATTGTCACTTGTACTTAAATGCTTATTTTGGGATGAATTAAAGTGTATATTTTTTATGTAACAGTATTACACGATGGTGGTATTTTCATCTGTGCTTATAGATGATAGATCCAAGAAATTGCATTTTTGCAAAACATGAACAATGATGGACATATAGTTGAATCCAGAGTGTGCAGAACAAAACCAATGATCACGCCTTGTCTTCCTTCTGCATTTGCATAATGTTTTTGTCATGTGATCTTGTCAGTTTGGAGCATTGTGCTTACTGGCTGCACAGAAGTATATTGCACTGTCTGCAAGAGTCACATTACTGATGATCAAGGTGCCTCTTTCATTTGCTGATTTTTTCAGCTCAAACCTGCTTTTGCTGAAGTTCTCCTCATTGACGGGCTGGCTTGTGCCATAGCCGTACACGATCAGGAGCAGAGCCATGCTGTTCCGTTCCTGTTTATACCACAACATGTTGAGGTAGCTACTGTCACTGTGGTTGCAGTGAATCTCCACATTTTCACTTAAATTAGCTGTAATAATCGCTGGCTGCTCAAACTTGATTCCAGCTGTCAGACCTGTGGATATATAGAAATATATAGAAAGTTCTTCTGAAAAAATTATATGTAATCAATACCAAGTTCCATAAAAGAAAACAAGCAAATAATCACAAGGACTGCAAATATTGTTATCAGTACTTATTTCCATGTAAATATTAATATAAATACAGTTTTTTTGCTTTTTTTTATCTTACATGGAATCAAGATTAAGGCAAATTCAAATCCTCCTGTGACTGTAAACATTATAATGAAGCGAGCGGCGAATAATCCTCTGAGAGGCTATACAGTTTTACAGTGGATTATGCCGTAGACCAACTTGTGTCATATAATGTGGGCGGGATTTCATCTGTGACACACAACTGGGCTATGCTTCCCTCTGCTGGAGGTAAATGTTTTGGAGTTGTGTAATTTTTAAGGTTATGTATATGCCCTTAAGTCATGAAATGCAGGCTTGTATGGAAAAACAATTTGCAGACAACAATTTATATTTATTCTGTCAAAACAAAACACCATATACTACACAGAATATTTATATAAATTATATTAGTCTGTGATTATATCATGCAAAATATACTGGAGTACTCCTGAGAAGAACTATGAAGAACTAAGTATAGAATAACAGTTATTTCAATGTATTCTAGAACAGGTTCTATGTGGTTGACCCTCTAGTAATGTTCTGTGTACTGATTCCACTGCATGGACAATAAGGTGTGTGCTCTACCGTGGCAGCTTGACATACACTTCTATCAAAATTTCTTGTCGGGTTAAGGGATGAGGAGCTACTGTGGTCTCTCTGGTGCAACAGAAATCTGCTTCCTAGCATTAACGATGACCGAGTAATCCTTTGTGAGTGTGAAATTTTTCTTCAAGAGAAATGACAGGCAGTTGTGCACAAAATGTGTGCTTTTATGCACTGGCTTTTACGCACTGGCTTTTACACACTGGCTTTTATGCACTGACTTTTACACACTGGCTATTATGCACTGGCTTTTACGCACTGGCCTGTGAGGAATCCGCTGCACAACAGCAGGAGGCAATTGGCGCCACGCTGGTCAATAGCGGAGTACCAATGGCGTTCTAATGGCTGACTTGCAAACCATCTGTCATGAATGGTCATTGGGCAGGGCAATCGCCCTCATCCATAAGGGGAGCAATCCTCCCCAGGACAGACAGGAAGGGAGAGCAAACTCCGTTTGCTTTCTTTGGCATGACTGTTGGACAGCTTGGAGGGTGGCCACCCTGAACACACATGCAGAGATGCAAATAGAATTCAACAAAATGTGAGTACATCCCTGGTTGATATCATTAAAATGCCAAATGATGAACTATATCTATTTTAATTTAAACAAATGAATATATGATGTTAAGTAAATTTAAAACATTCTGCTTAGACTGATCATATTGAAATTACTGACTAACTAGACATGTGGTGAAACAAAAGTGAGCATACCCATAATGCAATTTCCCACTACAGCCAATTGGATGGAAAAGGGCAAGAAAAAAAACTGATAAACAACCAACCGAAAGCCTAGACAGCCACAGCAGTTAATAGGCAGTATTGGGTGAGACACAATACCAGAAAGCAAAACTATAGTGACAGCCACCCATCCGGCTGAAAAGAATAATCTGTGAAAAATGGCAGATTATTTCTCTACTATTTTATGCTACACTAGTATCATCCAAGCCAAAGAGGCTTACGTATGTCATCAATAATACAAACATACAAAATATTAGAAAACCAAACAACTAAAATCCTGTTACTGAAATCAAGCAACAGCAAAAAGAGCATTTACAACAGTAATAGAAAAGAGGAAAGAAAGACCAGCATGGTGAAAGAGGAAAAGAGGAAGACCAGCACGGTGAAAGAGGAAAAGAGGAAGACCAGCACGGTGAAAGAGGAAAAGAAGAAGACCAGCACGGTGAAGGAAAGTTTAATGGAACAGTGTTTACTTGGCAATAGACTAAAATCTAGAACTGAAAATACATTTAGTACTTTTAGTAGTTCTACTAGTAGAGTTCTATTGATAAAGATTGAGAGTAACTGGCATCCCATTCTAGATGCTCTGTGCTCCACCCTGTGCGTTCTGGAATCAGCTTCTGGCTCATTGTGACCCTGTAAGCCGTTATGAAGATGGATGGAAGGACCGACGAGTAGGTGGATGGATTTCCTGTCTCTCATTGCTGATTGGTAGCATAATACTAAATGAACTATGGAAACCTTAACATTAAGCTGTCAGACAAAACACACAGCTGCTAGTCACACTAAGCTGTTTTATACCTAAAAAGGTCATGCGCTATACTTCCAGTTACGGTGGGTTTGGTCACAGTTAGGCTAGAGACGGCGTTTTGCAGAGGAGAGAGGTGATCTGAGTGCTGACTCTTGGCACGGTAACACGCAGCAGTGTCTTCCCCTTGTATGCGGGAAATATGCAGGTGTCCATGACTTTTGGCATCTCCGCTTATATTAAAACGATCTTTAAATGCTGTTTCTGTGGTTTCCTGAGTTGAATAAAGGTCCCCTACAAGTTTCATTGCTGTATGACCTCCTCCATGTTGATACCAGTGGAGGTAATAGTAGCTACTTTGGCTATGAATACAGCTAAAAATTGCATTTGTTCCTGATTTCTGAATGGCAGCAGGGGTCTGTGAAATGATTGTGCTCACTGTGCCACCTTCAATAAAGAAAAGATATAGTTATTGAAAACACAGACTAAATTAAGCAATCTACAATGACTATTTGATGTCATATACATGTACTGTAAGTCTGCATACTTACAAATGACCTACAGTATATGTTCACTGAGACTCAAGAGTAATATATCCATTCTGCTATATACCATTAGAAACAACCTATTTCTATGAAGGGAAGAAGAGGAACTGCCATTTCATGAGAGTTAAGAAGATTATATTACAATATAAAGCCCCATAGTTAGTGTCTTAAAAAACACCCCCCTGCTGGACATAATCTGAAATGTACATAATTGAACTGAAAGCTCTCTCATAAGAACAATGAAACTTGCCAATGATGTTTAATGAAGGTAGGAAAGTGATCCATGATACTTCATGCATGTGTCTCTGTGAATTTCAGCCTGAACTAGAATTTGTTTGAGATACTGCAGTTCATCATAGAGTCTGTGAAGCGTTTAGATCGGCCATGCAGATAGGAGAGCCGCCGTGTCTAAGAGTTTTTAGCAAAGCATTGTGGGAATCTGCACCACTGTGTTGGCTTGCTGCACAGAAATATATTCC
>JAODUD010000026.1:11514500-11537034 GCA_026784285.1 Stomatorhinus walkeri
CATGCAGAAACTTGTTATGGCGAGACGTCCAGGTCACGTTGAAAAATCCCTGAATAATCTTCCATGAAAAAAGAAACGCTTAGTTATGTTTTCTATTGTATGCCACTCGTATTGTCTTCTTATACATTAATTGAGCTTCTGGCTAAATATAGCCATTCAATGACCTCTGG
Organism: Stomatorhinus walkeri; assembly: GCA_026784285.1. Lineage (NCBI taxonomy): Eukaryota > Metazoa > Chordata > Actinopteri > Osteoglossiformes > Mormyridae > Stomatorhinus > Stomatorhinus walkeri. The sequence continues at coordinate 11,514,671 of JAODUD010000026.1, forward strand.
TACTCCATGTAACCCTTGCATGCATGTCAGACTGTGTACTACCTAAATTTACACTTACCAACCAAGATAAGCAATGCTTATGCATTCATTAATGTTCCATTCACTGTATGTTGTTTTTATTGACTCAATTTAGAAATTTACCACATAAACATTTTTTAATTAGTGTCTTTCTTTGATTTATTTTAAGTATAATTATTAAAGGTGTACAATAGATTATAGAGGTTTTTAACTATTAAACTGAAATAGGATCAGTAGAGAAGGGTAACTCGTGAAAATTGTTTGGGAACCAGTAGATCTTTGGTAAAATTATGGAATTCGTTTCAAAAACTGTATTGATCAAACATGCTGCCATTTTTATTGCTTTCGAGTTTCTGCAAACACTGACACTGTGCACAAATCTCCATTTCCATTTCATTTATGTGTTAGACTGTCAGATATAGAATAAGGATTCACCCACATATTAAATCAATTTCATTAACAATAACTATATTTTTATGTGATGTTTTACAATAATTATGTATTTGATTCTTTTTATAATTAAATACAGGCAGCTCTCGACTTACATAAAACAGATGTAAGTAAATTCGGATTTACATCGGACTAAAAATATCAGATGTAAATTTACACTGCTATCATTTATTTAATATGTGTTCTTTAATAAATATTATTAGTATATTTCTGGTTTATTTGTTTTTTAAGGTGTCTTGAATGACATAAAAACGTAAATCCAAATTTTATAAAATCTAACTGACGTAAAACCTGATTTACATAAGGATTTATGGAACGATTACAATCAACCCTTCCACAAACTTAAAATCCTCGCCCCCGCGATCTTAAAAAATTATGTAATTTTTTTCGGCTCCCTTGGCGAGTATGCAAGCAGAGCAAAAAGCGAAATGAAAGGGTATCGGAAATGCGGGATACAAAAATCACTGCGAGATAATCATGTGAGATGCTGGCGTACGCGTGGATGCCATCCTCCAAACCAGCACTGTACATAAACTGTATAAATTTACAAGTTACAAAAGCTTTTGTGTCCCTCTGCTAGCCTTCATGTGTCGTCTGTGGCTTAATTTTTATCCCAAACCCGCGAGATATCTACACCGCCATGGGGATGATCGCGATGCACTCAGATTGACTGTACTTACATCGGTCGAGAACTGCCTGTATTGATGAGGAATACATGCAGCAGAAATGCTGGGTATCCTTACCTTGGCTGGGGCATTGACATTACCAGTGTGGTATCCAATCTGGAGAGAGCCTAATACTGCTGCCCCAATGGACACCAGGAGGACTCGAGTCATGGGGCTCTGGGCCCAAACCAGGAAAAGCCAAAACACTTATCACATGACAGCAAATTCTTCATATTTCTCTACAGGTACTAATAATGAATGTCAGATATTCTATTTGCCAAGCATTCTTCAGGTAAAGAAGATGCACTGACCTTCTTCATATCCATTAATTTTCTGGGAAGAGAAATAACTTCCTGGGGAAAGAATGATTGGTTACTTGGTGTTTGAAGATAAGACTTCCTGTTGGTAAGGTGTTACGGAAGCTTGGAAGTTCATGGCGATTTATGACTAATGCCCATGATTATCACATTTTTTATAAGCCAAAGTCTTGTGCAAAAGTCTTACGCAGTCAGTGGTTTAAGACTATTTGTCTGGGTAGTAAATGTACATTTACTCTGGAACAAAAACAATTTAACATTAGAACATGTGCAAATTAAGAGTAACGCAATAAAAAACAAACAAGATTTTTTTTCTCTAGGAAGTTACTGATATGGGTGGCTGGTTGTATATATTCATCCTATATATTCTCAGCACTCAGCGGAGGCGGACGCACTTCTCTCTCTCTCCCTCCCCTTATCTTCCCTGCTTTGCTCCTCTCATCTTGTCTATTGTCTTTATACTTTGATAGATTCCCACAGCCCTGCTCTCCAAACTAAGGAAACCTTCAGATTGGATGCATGCTAATATAACACCCATATTCAAAAAAGGGGATAGAAGTAGTCCAGCAAACTATAGGCTAGTCATAGTCAGTTTAACTAACATTGCTAGAAAAATAATGGAAGTTATAATCCAAGTGAAAATGGTAGATTACCTGGATGCAAATAACATTCTGAGGGATAGCCAACATGGATTTAGGAGAGGTAGATCCTGTTTAATGAATTTATTCTTTATTATTATTATTATTATTATTATTATTACTACCTGTTATGTGTATATTAAAAGGGTATTGGTGAAATTAACAATATTTATTACCTGACAATATTTTCAAGTGATCTTTGTCTCGAAGTCCTTTATTTCTGTCTTTCTGTAAACAAATCAGCATAAATCCAATGTCAGTGATTTTTATCGCTGCGACTTTGTGTCTGTTGACATTTGAAGACATGACAGGTATTTTTCACAGCAGAGCACAGACTACAGGCAATGTGTTGATGTAACAGGCACAGTAAGACATAACATTAAATTTGTCACATTAAGGTTACCAACCTTTGGATATCTTGATTCTGTGCGGAGTCTTTCGGTTATTGTGACTTGTTTGTATGTCCAGTCGGTCTGAGCCAGATTTGTTTGTGCCGTTTCCATCCATAGGTCTCAGCCTTCACCCAACCTCACACAGTCTGTCCCAGCGCGATAATGTTTCCCCCTGGCCTCAGACCAAAATCCCATGTGTCTCCAACTCCTGTTCTCCACAGCTTCAGTCCTATAGCAGAGGTGACAAAGTTGCACCTACCTGGCGAATTTGAAACTAGTCTGGAAAAAATGTCCGCAAGGGTCAAAGTTCTCATTACAAGAAAGACAATCAGGTACTCTGTTCTCCTGTCTGGATGTGCTTTAATATTTAAATTCACTACATAGACAGAGGCAAGTAACCGACATGCTTAATGTTAATTGGTTGGGTTCCATTTGCCAAGGTATCTATTGTTTACAGGTATATCACATTAAACAGAATGTCACAGAGCACTAATAAGAACTCTTTCCTTTCAGCCTGAACACTCAATATTTGACAACAGAATATTACAGTATCAATCCTGTCTCTCCCTATAGACACTGATTTTGGAAAACTCAGCGGGTAAGGTGATAGTAAACAGTTAAAATTGACTCTGGATTGTTCACGTCCAGATGTCACAATCCATAGATACATAGTTTAACTAGCGGATAGAAATTTTAAAAACAGCCAGAATACAAGCTGAGTATGCATTTAATTTTATTGCTTTAAATTTAATATAAACATAAAACTGTCAATATTGAATAAAACCAAGCTTTTACAGGTGGTTCAATATTCAATACAATGATGCAATGAAAAGTTGGAGGGACACTGTGTGCTGTTAACATGGGATATGAGTAATGTGTGCTAGTGATGGACATTTTAACATTATAAAACTTCTCTGTCTAACCTATTTATGATCACCATTAAAGTACTAAGATCTGATACATTTCATGCATAATAAGAAAAGGTTCATTCAGTTTAAATTGTTCTGTCAAAAATATGATTTTGAGACGTTTAGCTTTATATCTACATGCATTTGTATTGCTAAAATTTCAGAAACAAAGAACCCTACTGGACAATTATTCTTATTATTATTATTCTTATTATTATTATTATTATAAATTTTGCATTTCTCATTTCTGACTCTGTGACCCATATATGTATCATAGTTTGTCTCCAGAACCATTTTAAGTTTGATGAGTTGCACATTCAGAGATTCCTTTCTGCACACCACTGTGGCACTAAGCTGTTATTTTTACACTTGTGGCCGTTCTGTTACCATTAACATGTCTGGCCACATTCTTCTCTCATGTTTTCAGCCACAAAACTTCCACCCACTGTATGTGTTTTTATTAACTATACTATTATCTGCAAAATTATGGTAGACATACAGGCTGTTTCTGAAATAGTTTAACCACCATGACTGATATCAACAATTATACCATATTTAAAATAACTCAGATTATGCATCTTCTAATGTTTAGCCACACAGTAACTGGATGTCTTGAACCTCTTTGTGTGATATATATTCCGTCCTCTCAGGAGATGCTCAATTTTGTAAAAATGTTGCAAATGTATTTGGTTTCATAACAAAAACTGGTTTGATGATTGTTGTTCTCTTCTGATAACACATTATTGCTATTATACTCTCTGTCCTTCAGTAACTGTTCAGTAACTTTTTGATAAGTACAGTGTTTTTGCAGTTTGCTTATATAATTATCACAAGCTCTTTCACTGATAAAGTAACAATATCTTCATTCTCTTATTGCGTTTGGATCCATTGTACAGTGGCACCTTGGAACACAAACTTAATTCTTTCCAGAAGGCTGGGAGAGTTGCGATTTGATCCAAGTCGAATTTCCCCAAAAGAAATACCGTAATGTAAATTAATTTAATACGTTCCATACCCCCAAATGATTGCCTATTTAACCCTACAGAAGTGGACAAATTTGTTGGTGCCCTTCCACAAAAAAACAAAAAATATCTCTGAAATAACGTTGGTTAATGGCAACCCTTATTGTTTATTCCATAACACAAATCACACTTTCCTTTTGATTGTTGATTCAGTCGAATATTTTTTATAATTGAACAAATGAAAATGGCGCGGACTAAAAGATGGTACCATTAATTTAATATTTTGTGGCACCACCTTTTGCCACAGTCACTGCCAACAAGCCATCTCTGTGCTTCACAGTCAAGCGTCTGCATCTGCCAACAAGTGGTTTTGACCCGCTCTTCCTGAACAAACTGCACAAGCTATCTCAGGCATCTCCACACTGCAATGTTCAGATCTTTCCATAGATGTTCAATAGGATTAAGACTAAGGCTCATGGAGAACCATTTAAAAATAATCCAAAGGTTTTTCTCTTTTTTTTATTTCCATTCTTGAGTGCTTTCAGCTGTATGTGTTGGGTCATGACTGATAGAACATTAGTTCAAATGCAATGTAAGCACTGCCACTGAAAAAAAGCACGTTCTAATCTAATCAAGCTAGTTTGCTAGTTTGGCAGCAGAGAAAGGTGGAAGAACTGGGAAGGTTCTGCTAACCAGAAGAGGCACAGGCTGAAACTCAACATAGTCAGACGTTTACACATATTTATAACAAACATTTGTGTCATGGCAGTTTTCACCCTCCAATGATTTCTACAATTGTTCTTTTTCTGTAGCAGAATGACTATACACACAATTTTATATACAAAAAAATCACAAATTTGATACACAAGTCTGAATTTATCGTCGGGTTTCTGAACTCAACACAGTCAAAATAATACATACAGAGTCAAAAACATATGTACACCTACTTAGATAATTAATTTAGTGGTGTTCATAATCTTTTAACTTGGTGTCAAGGCCTCTGAACTGACTCCAAGTGATTATGATGACTAGGACTAATAGTATTCATTAAAAAGGTTGTTCTGAAAATGATCCCATGGATTGATTTGGCTAATAGGGAAGATGCCAGAAGTTGGTTTTAAATATATTAGTGATGACAGTGATTTGATATAGAAAATGGATGGATGGATGGATGTTTATGCGTAATGTGGAAAGGACCAAGCAGAAACTCCAACAGTTAGTACAGACGGCCACCAGAGGGCATAACAGTGCACCATCTCAAAGGACTAAATCATAAAACATGGAGGAATAGTTGGGTTTCTGCAGTGTTTACATTATGCACCATACAATATACCATACAGACAAAAGTACTGAGACACCTGGCCATTACACCAACAGGAACTCTTATGACACCCCATTCTAAATCCATAGGCATCAATATAGAGCTGGTTCCCCCACTGCAGCTATAACAGCTGTCACTCTTCTGGGAAGGTTTTCCACAAGATTTAGGAGTGTGTCTGTGGGAATTTCTGTCATTCTTTCAGAAGAGCGTTTCTGGGGTCAGGCACTGATGTTGAATGTGAAGGCCTGGATCGCAATGTCCATTCTAGTTCATCCAAAAGGAGTTGGTTGGGGTTGAGCTAATATATTAGGTGCAAGCCAGTCAAGATCTTCCACTCCAAACTCACCATACCATGTCTGTATGGACCTTGCTTTGTGCACCAGGGCACAGTCATGCTGGAACAGAAAAGGGCCTTCCCAAACTGTACCTACAAAGTTTGAAGCATAGAATGTCTTGGTATACTGAAGTATTAATAGTTCCCTTCACTGGAACTAAGGGGTCCAACCCCTGAAAAACAGCCCCATACCATTATCCCTCCTCTAACAAACTTTACAGTTGGCACCATGCAGTCAGACAGGTAACATTCTCCTGGCATCCGCCAAACCCAGATTCATCCATCAAACATGCAAAGAAGCTTGATTTATCACTCCACAGAACGTTTACACTACTCCAGAGTCCAGTGGTGACACTTCCATGAGGCTCCAGTTGCACAGTTTCTGTACTGGGATTAATGCCAGAGGAAGCTTGGAACTCTGTAGTTGCTGAGTCAGCTGAGAGTTGGTGACTTTTACTCACTATGCGCCTCAGCACTCGGTGACCCGCTCTGTTACTTTACGTGGTCTGCAGCTTCATGGCTGAGTTTGTTGTTCCTAAATGCTTCCACTTTCCAATAATACCACTTACAGTTGGACCAACTTACCATGGAATATCTAGCAGGAAAGAAATTTCACAAAGTGACTTATTGCAAGAGTGGAATCTTATCCCAGTACTTTTGTCCTTATAGTGTATTACCATTAGTAGGGAGAAATATTCTCTAAATCCAAGTGCAAGTGAATTGTAATATACATCTATCCCAGGAGCTGTGTTTAGATGTAGCCCAATTAAGCTTATTGGTTATCTTAAATTTCTGTTTTATTACTGTTAAAGGTCTCTTACAATACTGGAAGTTGATAAAGTGATAGAAACGCTTAGCATGTATGAATTTCAGAGAATTAATAAGGAATAAGGACACTGGTGTTGATTAAAACAGCTTCAGTCCTTCCATTAATACTGTCATACTTCCAGAATGTAACAGAACCTGAGCATTGTGAAGGGGCATATTGGGAAATCAAATTCATTCAGAATCTGAGGAGGGGGAAATCCACATTTATGATAGGTTCAATAACGTCCATATCTGACAGAAATTGAAATCCATCTGATGACTGGAGAGGCCAAGGCATTTGGCTTCATCCTGATGATCATGAATTCACCCTTAAATGTGTTTCACAGTGTGGTTTGGAACATAATGAGGGACTAATGTTTGCACCAGAGGGTGCACATGATTCTGTAAAATGGCCTCATAATTCTTGGCTGTTAAACAACAATCCAGAGCAATCAGTCGGCCTTGAGGTCCCCTAGAGAGGGCAGCCACGCTATTACAGATTCTCCGCTTTAACAGCTGGAAGTAGACATTGTAGTGTAGGCATCCTTTGGCACTGTACAAACATAAACCCACACAAATGTAGGAAAATAGGTGAAAAATGATCTATCAGAGCATAATATTTCTGTCCTCAGGAGTTCAGAGTTAGTGCTCTTTAAATCAGGCTCTGTAGTAATTCATACAACTATCTATGTACATAATTTATACTGAGTGTCTGTATAGCTTATTGGTGAGTTTTGACTTGTGACCACAGTTTCTCTTTGTAGGTGCAGTTTGTTGTCTTATGTTGTCAAGATTTTTGAAAGTGCAGCATATGGAATAATTTGGCAGTTTTTGTGAGCAATGCACCTGCGGACTGGGCACCAAAAATTTGCCACCTTTAAACTGTTATTAATTTCCCCGTGTTGCTTTGAGCGCTCAAATACCAAAGTGCTGATTATCAGACCCCTTTAATAGCCGACACATACTTCTAACTGGCATTCAACCTAATATGACTCACCTCTGTAGCTGCATTTATAACTGAGTTTTGCTTCAAAGTTAAAGTCCTTTTTCATGTGGTACCTCTCTTACTTTGTCCACCACCTGCACTACTGCACACTTCCTTGGAATACGAGTTGCGTCGCTGGTTTTCTTGTTCCAATTATGTATTACTACTGTACCGTTTTTTGAGAAAAAAAACCACTGAAATCCACATACAAGTGTGCACTAAATTGCACAAAATTGGTGGTTAAACTGAATTGCCTGCCGTGTGTGAATAAAGGCGAGGCGTCCGGGCCCGGAAAGTCCCACTGCAGTTCTGCACAGGCCATCATGCTATATGATTGACTCTAGTGTGCTGTTCTGTGGTTTTCGCTCATCTGGGATGATGTGTCCCGCAGAGACAGGGGGCCAATTATACAGCAATAAAAATCACCTCATACACAAGTTTCAAAGGCTCCCCGGAGAATGGGGTAGTGGCGGGTTCCCTCAAATCTAATATGTGGGAATTTTGTTTATTTTATATATTTTTTCCCCTTGCCGAAGACTTTAAGCAACTTTCCAGATTATGTTTTCACATTTAATATGCATGAATGGTAGTTAAAGGCAGCTCCAGCAGAGGAAACTGAAATTGCACATTTATGTATTAAGTAATTCAATCCAGACGCTGTTAAAAATATAAAAGAGGGAAAATATATAACGCAGCTTAAGAAGTGCATGTAGATGCTAAGAAAAGAAGAAAGCGTTCGGTGCCTGGTTATTTATAGGCTGGAGTTACGAAAGTGCCACCTGAAGTACATATACAGGGCATATTTCCGCCCAGACAGAAGGCCAGTCTACGGCACATAGACACACTGTGGTCACTTTAAAGGCAAAGGCTAGCCTGTGGTGTTAGCATGTAGCTCAGCAGGCTAAGCCTCTGTGCTTGTGAATAGAAGCCTGTGGGCCCTTGAGCAAGGCCCTTAGCTCCCGTCTCCAGGGGTACTGCTACTGGTGGCTCCTCCGCCAAGCTTGTTCTCACACCTGCTTGCGTGTCATGGGAGAGCAGGATGAGGTACCACAGGGATCAATAGAGCATGCTGTTTGTGGGGGAAACCCATGCAGAGCCAGACACAGTGAGGCGCTGGCCTTCAATCTCATAACTGCACAGGTAAGAGGCAGAAGGGCTACCTACCGGACCGCAAGTCTCTGCTGCTCCAGGGAGGAGAAGGAACTCCTGGTTGGGCTGGCTGGAACTGTTGTCAGCCATGGACTAACAGTGAAGCCTTGTGACTATCCCAAACACCCCTGGGGGGTTGTCAGTGTGGTGCTATCGTAGGCCATCAAAGAAATGGTTTAAGCTGTTTGTCTGGGTAGTAATTAAGTGTTTGTGTGCTCAGAAAAAAACACAATGTAACATTTGGATATATGAAGAGTAACAAAGATCTCTTCTGCTGTCCAAAAAGTTACTGATACCTTGTTGGGAAGCTGGATCAACACCACTTTGGTTTCTAAACCTCTCCTCTGGTGCATCTCAGCCATTCCATGTATTTGTTTAATTTTACCACTACCTCACTAAATTAATTATATTAATTGGTTTAAAAAGTCAATTGGGTATAGGTTAACCAAACATAGTGTGCTGTTGGTTGAGTCAACAAACCCATGGGTATGTTGGATAGTTACTGAAAATACTGGGGTGACTTGGAGAAGTTTTAAAATGGTTGACACACTATGACAGACATAAAATTATAGTTTTGCACCAACATAAAGATAATTTGCACATAATTTTCTTTGGCCCCCCTAAGATTCCTGGCTCCATATTTTGCAGTAAAACAAAAGGTCCCATTGAATGTTTATGCACGTATTCTATTTTTTATATTATGCCTGAGGTAATGAACTGGCTGGTCATTATAAAAGATAAAATGTACCATAAAAATATTTGCAGAAATTATTAAGTACAATTCGGGCATCAGTTATGAATATAGCATAATGTGTGAGTTTGCTCTCCATCGTCTTTTAGTACCATATACTTACACACAGACACACACTCACACACACACACAGTCAGATAAACATATTTTTATGGGGACCGCTCATTCATTTCTATGGGAAAAATGCTAACGCTAACTCTAACAACCTTAACCTCTACCCAGGCCTTACCATAGCCATTAGTAACCAAGCAAAATGCAAGAGCTTTCGCATTTTTAGTTTTTTCATTGCAGTCATAGATTTTTATTAAATTGAGTTCTCCCTTATGGCAATGGTGGCCAATCTTACCCGCAAAGGACCGGTGTGTGTGCTGGTTTTCGCTGCAGCTCCCTAATTAGGTTACTGATTAGAGGACTGACTGGCTGAAGAGTCCTCACACCTGGGTTTGAACAGCTGACCTGCAGGTTATCCCAAAAACCTGCACACACCCTTGCCCTTTGCAGACAAGAATGGCCACCGCTGCCTTATGAAAAAACAGGTATTCATCATGTCGTGGGGACATTACGTCCCCATGAGGTAAGGTATACCCACTCACACACACACACACCAACTCTCACCCACTCACACACACACACATACACACACGCACACATGCAAAAAACAGCTCTCAGACACCTGCAACTTTCTGCCTTCTTTCTCCAGCTGAATTTGAAATCGTTGTGTGTGTGTGTGTGTGTGTGTGTGTGTGTGTGCCTCCCTACTAAATAACCTCTGACATGAGGACCATGGCCTCCTGGCAGGTGACCTTTGACCCCCACAACCAGACCATGAAGTAGCAGTGATTTGCTCACAGGGAGGGAGCGTCAGATGCAGATGGTGAACACCCTCAAACCCTCGAGAAACCATCAATAGTAACTGCATTATTTTACCTAATGGCTCCCATTATTACTGTTAATGGACTTTAAAAAGAAACAATGAATGACAGGAACACATTCCTAAAAATTAATCAAGAATAATAAGAACTTAAAAAACTAGAAGGGCTCTCACTCAGTAGTCTACCTTTAAGCCTTTCTTCTTGTGAAAATAATTGTAAATTACTCCTGTTTCATTGTGAATTAAGTGACGATAAGTACATTTTTCAAATTCTATAAAGCTAAGAGAAAGAGTAAAATCTCAAACTAAGGTGATTGTGCAAGGAAAGAACTGATGTCAAGGACTATACTAGTAAGGATTAAAAATGACCCTTAGATATACATTGATATATGACAGATCCTAATTAGGTCATACGAACTGTTAAATAAAGCATGAAAATCTTGTATAATTTATAATGACATTTTGTTTAAAGAAAATCAGGATTGTTTAAAGAGTAAATGGCTGATAGCAGAACAAGTCAGCGGCAGATGACATGGGCTGAAATCTGTACCTGTCAGTGCTTCCATTGCCTGTTTGTTGAAATGAATCTGAAGATCAGAAATGGTCATTTTTCTGCATTAAAGATTTTTGACCATATGATTTTCCCATAAATGTATCTACATGAGATTCACAAACCAGTTGGAAGTTGTACTTCAAAAATGGGACCCCATGCAAATATTATAAATATGTATGTCCTAAAATGTGCACTCACCTAACCCCCCCCCACACACACACACTCACACGCACACACACACACACACACACACACGTACACACAACACTCCACACGTCCCTGAGCACCTGCATCATTATAAAACTCTTTTTAACTTCAAACTGGATGTCAAATGCCACATGTGGCAGTGCAAGGCAGATGTACTGCAGATGTACTGAAAACTTCCCAGTTCACACCACCAGCCCCCCCCCCCAATACAAATCTCCATTTCTAAGAAGCTTCCACTGCCAGTCTGCGTGTCAAAGAATCCCTGTACACTAATACTCCCAAAATTACCTCATTGCTAAAGAACAAAGTCCCTAGTAAATTGTATCTCTGATAGGTTTCACTCATAAACTAATTTGCAACATTTAACTCTCTATTCTCAGATTTATCTCAATTCTATAAATGCTGTTCATAAATACGACATAAGTGTGTTGTGTGTTTTGTGTTCCCTGAGGCGCGGATGGTTTGGTCAATGTACTGTCCTTAGTGTCCACACTGTGGAATATGAACTTTTATATTGTTATAATAAACCTCCCTCTCTCCCTCCCTCCCTCTCTCCATCCATCCATCCATCCATCCATCGTATACACCTATAGGACAAACCACCATATCTGATTAAAAAGAAAACAATAGATTTTTCATAATATTTATTTCATATTAAAGAGTTCAACAGACTAAAAAAACAGATATTGCCTTCTCTCATATTTAAACAACCTCTCTACAAGGGATTGCTAAATAGAAGCTTGGGATTTGGCCCATTAGAAGAGCGGCTACCAGTAGGTGCCATTAATGTGCCCTACAGCATTTCATATCGCCCTCTCAACACAGGTAACAAATGAAACATACAGAACACATCGCATTTGTCATACGGCCCGGCAGATCAGAAGTCCTGAGCAGCATTGCTTTCCTTTCGTCTGAACAGTCCTCTGTAAACCTCCATCACAAAGGCTTTTCCTGCAGATTAACAATGATTACACCCATGTCTGTTCCACTAAACAATTTGGATGTTTAAAATGTGCCAGGGGTCTGGAAGTACTTGAGCAGGCACACAGAGCCAGTGTTTCTAAAGGCCCGTGAGCTGAAAGGAACCATGAGCAGGGTGGCCACGCTCTCTGGCTCTCTGGGTCAGGCTGGACCAAGAGGACTCAGCTATAAACACCGGAATACTGGCAAAATACCAGAAAATCGAATAAACAGAACTTCTGCAACCAATTGTTTCGGAAACGCTATCTGAAAAACCCTTGTTCAAAATATGCATTAACAAACTGCCGCAAATAATTTCAATACTGCAGTACCTTTACATTTTTTTCAGACTGTCAATCTGTCAATTTACCAATATGGCTGCTTTTGGAGTATAAGCCAAACCCAAGATTAAGGGAAAAAACAAACAAAAACAAATAAATTCCACATAAAAAGCATATAATACATATTTACATAGTGTGTAATTTCATTTACTTCCATGAAGTAGGGCAGTGGCTTCTTGGTACAATGTCAGCAATACACAACAAACTAGTAAATGAATCACTTCAAATAAAAAAAAAATGACCACATGGGCTGAAATAACTTTTGTTCATGTTTCAAAGTCTTGTTGACACTGTCGTTATCAACATCCAGAAGAAATAGCAGGCTAAAAACATGATTATAATGTCATAATATCAATGTTGCAACCGTAAGAACAAGATGAAGCTATTAGCGTTTGGCTGAGAAGGACTCAATGTTCCCTCTTTGGATCAGTGACTCTGCTATTTCTTCATCAGCTGGCAAAATCCTGAACATTTCTACTGATATTTTGCCCTACCTTTCTTTTACTGCTATATTTTTGGCTTTTATGTACAACCTTAACATTCTGTGACATCCTGGTACTTCTGAAATTGACTTTATTGAACAACAATTAACTGCTGCCGCAGCAAAAGATTGTATATAATTGAATTACTATTTATTAAGCTACTTTATTTTAATCGGACTAATGGTGTGAGAAAGGACAGGCTTGAAAACAGAATCAGATTCCAGATTTGAATATGGAGGCTGTTGAGGTTTTTACTAAATTCGCTATTATAAAGCTTGCAGATACTTGCTTTGATCCCATAAGCATGAATAAAATTCTTCAAACCTTAGGGAGTAAAACAGGTTAATAAGTAAGGGCTAGAGATAGACATTTTTACACGGAGGAATCCCCACTAGCTAAGGAAGACACTGGAACAAAATTTTCTGTGATTACCTCCTTTGCACAAATGTCATTCATATTTCAGTTAAACAATTAAATTGAAAAACAAGTCAGAAACAGAACGAAAAAAACTGTCTAAATGCCTAACAATGGGAGGACAAAGTGCAAATATTTTGGTGCCACTTTAATAACCTAAAGTTGACTAATTCTGTGCTCCGTCTCCCGCACTGAGTGCACACAAACTGTTTCCCTCTGTGCCCTCTGTTCGTCCCTCATCTCCAGGAACCGTGTCTCTTCACACCAGACGCCGTACTGGGAATAGGCAGACAGGAAGAGGAGTGTTAGGCAGGCGCTCGGCTATCCGGTACGCAGACATGCACAGATGCACTAATGATTGAGGGCCGACCCGGTTCTCGTCTGCAGCGGGTCATGCAAGACAAACAAAGAAAGTGTGCTGGAGAACACGCGGCCCGGTTCTGCGGGCTCAGCTGCGGGTAGCTGTGGCAGGTGCGGCAATGAAAAGCAGCTCCAACAGCTGCCTTGACGTCTTACATAAAATGTCACAGAAGAATGTCCAGGATGCATCACATTGGGATTATGATTAGTCTCAGGGACATGTGTGACGCACCATGTGTGGGTGATGTGCTTTACAGCTATCTGGTTTCCGTCCTTTAGTATTTCTTCTAAACATCCAAGACAGTAATAATGTAGTTCTGACACAACTGTAGTACAACTCAGTTATGCTTATACCTATGATACACTCGTTTTCCTAGGTTCACAGGAGCAGGACAATGAATCAGATACAATGTCCCCTCATGGGCCCATCAGCTACAGAGTAGCTTTAGAAATAGTGGTTTCAGAAAAGGAGATGGACAGGCCGTCCAGATTGCTTGCAGATGTTTTTGGAAATGGGACTAAATATGGGGGCAGGGCAAGCAGTGAGGGGCTTCTGGGTTCTGCAATGGACATCAGAGGCTGTTGGTTGGGGGGGGGAGTGATTTAGCAACAGGGGGTTGAGGTGGGGGTGTACAGGTGAACTATTGTCAGACGGTGATTTGTTAAAGGCTGGAATCATTAGCTTAACTCTAAAACATGTTATTTATTTTAGTATTTTCATATTCACTCTCCACCATCACATGTCTGACCAATATGTAACTCCATCTATATTATCAAAGGGCACCTCAGTTTTCCCTCGCAAAATCTGGCGTATTATTAACCTCTGCATAAACATCATTGTTACATACATCCATCTTCCATAACCACATCCACTGCAGAGTAACTGTGATCCTGGAATCTGTCCCAGAAAACAGAGGATACCAGACCATCTCCAGCCAAACTTTCAGACACTAATGGCAATTTAGAGACAAGAATTCACCTAAGCTTTTTTGGATAACAGGAGGAAACCGGAGTACCTGGATGAAACCCACTGAAACCAGAGAAGAGCATACAAACTCTAGACACACAATGCCTTAGTGGGATTCAAACCCACAATCCCGAGAATGTAACCTACAGCTCTACCCGATGAGCCACCACACTGCTAAATTTGATCCAGATTTTCATTATTTCTAATGAGTCAGTTTCAGAAAGCAAAGGTAAACAATAGACTCAAGGACAGAAAAGCTGACTTTGAATTGGGGCATTGTACAGTTGTTTCAGTTCTGGATTTTTTTTAAAGAAAGTGACATTCTCTTGAGTTCTGGGCCTGATTGATTTTATGACATTCCGTTGGTTTTGTAATATGTGTAACCAAATTCTTACAAATGAAATTTAAATAGTTAACATTTTACATTGCACAATGATACATGAAGAAGCAATGATTTACAATAAGTACATGCATATGTTTCTAGCCTGCGTATTTATCATAGGATTCTGCTTGAGTGTGAAGGGTCACAAACATTTACAGCCTGGGACCCCAAAGGTTAGAAAAGAAGTGGAGATTAAAGGACACTCTTTTTCTTTAGAATGTAGACTTTCTAAACATCTGTCCATTGTATGGGTAGCTGTATGGTGCAGTACTTAGGGCACGATACCATTAAGCACACAAACCTTAGTTAACCCTTTAAGTATTGGATATTCTACTGATAACCAGAAGTTCAAGTTTGATATTGCTATTACACAATATTACACAATAATAGCAATTATGTAAGTATGTAATAAAAGCTGCTGCCACAGAGGCCAGACATTCTTATAAAGAAATATAATAAAAGAGCAGTTTGTATCTACATGAATATTGCACTCAAAAAATGAGAAAAGGTTGTCGTAAGTTTATTATCATCTCTAAATAGTGTGGCAGGAAGTAGGCACTGGCAAATCCAGTGTCTGGTACTGAGCTCTCAAATCCAGTGTCTGGTACTGAGCTCTGAAATCCAGTGTCTGGTATTGAGCTCTCAAATCCAGTGTCATATTAAAGAAGGTGGCTCAGCCATAGAAATAAAAGGATGCCATCTTGTTAAGGGGTTACTATGTATCAATGTGCTTAGTCACAATCTAATAAACAGCTCAATCCTGCTGGGAAAATGTGCCAGCAACCACAATGAATCCTTCAGTGAACAACATACATTACAATGAGGTTACCCGCAATTAAAATTTACCACACAGGGCAATTAGGTTTTGCAGGGGCGTCAAGATCTCATGTGCTTCTAAAGCAGTGTTTCCCAAGCCGGTCATAAAGCTCCCCTTTCAAGGCAGACTTAATGACAAGCAGTCAGATCAAGTTTCAGACTTAAGTGAGTGAATACATATGGACCAAAAGTTTAGGACATCTGCCACACTTTGTGGGACAGAACTACAGTGTCTCTGCATACGGAACCCAAACATGTGTCCTTGCACAACCTCACCTTCACATTTCAGGAAACAAGCATACATTTTTTAAACAAAATGTTTTCTGGTTCTCGTATAGCAAAAAACATCATTTACTCGACATACAATAGATACAAAACATCACTGATTAATTTATGCAAGGCATGATAAAATGATACAAGACCCTACTAGTCCCCTTAAATCAATCAATCAATTAACCAACCAATTAATCAATCATTCAAATAATTAGTTTATCAATTGTATTCAATTAAATTTAATTAAATTTAATTTTATAGGATAATGACTAGGATGGTTTTATTTGTGCCAGTGTTGAACATCCAGTCATCTATACAAGTTTGTTCCCCATTGGGTTATGGCTGAAAACCCCTCCCCTTAAATATCAGAAATGGCCGCCATTAAGTATCATGTTAAAATTCAGCTTATTATATCTCCTGATATCCTGTACAGTTAACATGGCTTTCAACTGTCCCTCGAACATGTAGTATTTCTGATCACTTATATTAACCTGTTGTCATAAGCTTCCTCTAAGTAGGGACTCACAAGAGAAGAGTAATCACGCACTTGCAAGTGATTTTTTTGATAAATTCAACAATCAAAATACTTATCAAATGATTCTGACACCCTTTATAATTGAACATGTTTTGCCACATGAAGGTGGTAATGTTATATATATATATATACTGTATACACTAGTGGGCAAAAACATTTCCAATTTTTAGAGATTACAGAACTTTATTGCTCCAGTTACTTACGAAATCATTTGATGTATGATATTTTCTAACACTCTTTAATAAACATTACCACCAATATTTGTGTAGTAATTTTTAAAGCGTAATGTGAAAAATGCTAGGTGTTCCCACAATTTTGGCCACTAGCGTATATATACATAAATATAAAACATATGTCGAATATAAACCAGTGAAGGTCGCCTACAAAATGAAAAATTATCCCGAGTCAACAGTAAGGATGACATTAATATACCCAACAGATGGAATGGGAGGAGTCAGATCGGCCATGTGAGCGTGTACCCCCATAACCTTTACTTTGGCCAGACGTAACGTCAAGTCAGTATTTATTTATATAGCACATTTAAAAACAGCCCCAGCTGACCAAAGTGCTGTGCAATTTGTCAAAAACATGTAAAAAAAACCTACAGATATAAAAGATTATGGTTATAGATTCAATGTGATCCTTTGTATAGAAGGTGTTTTGCATAGAAGGAAAGTTAAAACAAAAGTCTCACAATAATAGTAATATGTGATGAAGAAGCATTTTCTATATCATATATTGCTGTTTGAAGATACTTGTGGAATTTCTAAAACAAGTAGTGTGACCTTTGTTGTTTTTAAGTGGAGTGGGACCGGATGCCCAGATTGACCAGCTGATTTGACAAGGCCAACCACTGCTATTTTACCAAATGGTCGGAGAACTGAATATGGTATAAAGATGTTTCTTTTTTACAGTTCCATAAATTATTACTTGGGATTTTGTTTTCTGGCAACCAACAACCTAAGTATCATAAGGACCACATGCAATTTACGAGTACTTGTTACAAAGCCGTACTGAGATCTGTCCATGTACTAAGAATGCATGATTTCAACAAGAGCACATGTTAATGTCATCAGCTCTTATTTATTTGCTTAATGTTACACATATGGATAATATCAGCAGTTTGTCCAAATGCGAGGCAAAGAGTTTTTTTGGACTTCAATTGTATTTCTCACAAGAAGCCCTGCAGCAACATTGTCAAAAATTGTTTTTCTTCTTCCTTTAAAATAAAGTATTAGATTATTTTGAATTTCTTGTGACTTTTGCAGTTACAATCGTAGTCTGCAGAAATTCTGAAAATAATACACATTGATTGCATAATATTTACAGACGAGACACCGCTGATCACTCTTTTAAGGTCAACTTTGATTATAAAATAACAAATGTGAATGTAGGACTTTAAATTTCATGTCTTATTTTATCTCTCAGATCACTTCCTATTTCAGGGATATGTATCATAAAAGACCAAAATGTTTTTTTTTTCAATTGCCTGAATCACAAATAAAGTAACACCGAAATACTTCACATTTCTTATATACTGCTGTGGTTTGATTAGTTAAGTGTGAGTGTAAATGTGACTATGAATTTTTGCTCTTTCCTTGTAGCAGATTGACAACGACCAAGTTATATTACTCTGGTGAGGTCCAAGCCCAGTGTCACACAGAAGACAGTCAGATGTTTCATGCAGCATTTGCCAGTCTTGAGAGAAAGAATAAATATCACCTGAAAAAAACCTTCCCTTTCAACAACTGAATGTTCAAGGCTGATCTTCCCCTGAAAAGACGTATATCCCAAAGGGAACGTTCCCAGAACCTCAGCTAATGTTACATGATGGTCCCCTCAAAGTTGCCATAAAACATTCTTACTGTAATGTTAATTTCAATCTTTTACATTTTAACAAAGGTTCAGTCAATGTCAACACGATAACGTTGACATTTTTTTATAATAAAGTATTATTTTACATAAGTTCTATATGTAACATACAATCCAGCTTTACTCCCATGACCTTTGATATGTAAAGTAACAGTGTTTCACTTCCTTCATTTATCTTTATATTATTACTCTTAGCTGTAGTAGAACGATAAGATAGCGTTCATGGAACATCGGGAAAACAGGACACTTTAAACATTTCTGTACCTTAATTGTAAGATTCGGTAAAAGTTCCTGGAGTGAAAGATTGTGTAAGCGTGGTAGATTTTTGTGCACTGTGCACTAGCTATGAAATAGGAGTCAGAAGCCTTTTGCTTGGGTTGCTGCGCACCACTGAAATTGGCCAAAGCATGAAAATGTGTTTTGGTCTTCAAAATATATACAAGTGGAGTTAGACGTTTGAGGCATTTTCTGTCCATTTACCATACAAAATCCCTTCAAGTAAGCCATTATGTTTGGCTTGCTCACATTGTGATGATATAAACGCTCTTAAATGCCACACTAACCGTGGCCTACTCAGTGTATATGTGAAAGAGGGGAGAAAGTAAAATAAACTTTCATCTGGCTGGTATTGCCCCATGGTTTCCAAGCATCTCACTGTTTATACTGGCATGCATGCCCAGTCCGACAGGTCTGACATTATGCCCACCATGAGCCACTGTTTTTGGTTGAGGTAGGTAGTTCCAGAATAAACACATGACCTCAGGGCCCTGTGGTGCTTTGTAGACCATCAGGCCAGTGTAAACAAGGACAGAGAGGTTAGGGGAATCCCATTGGGCCATAGGAGACATAAAGCACAGCAACAAGTCCCGATGACCCAGAATGATTTCTATATGTGTTAACTAAATGTACACTATAAAGATAATTGCATTCTTATATAGTTGCTTTGACCACATGTGTTGGCTGGATCTAACAGCTGTGATCACTAATTGTGGCACGAAGTCCCCCGGCAGTGAAGCAAATTAGCATTGTATTGCCAGAAGTCAAAGGGATTAATAGGGCAGGGTATCTCACGCTACAAAGTCACCTTGTTATCCATTCTTTATGTCTTCCCTTTTAAAACAGCAATTTTCAGAAAATGTTACAAAAGCTAAATTACAGATCACCAGTTACCAGTTTCTTGTCTATCTGCTAGGACCTAAAACCCCTTCATTTTTAGAGTTCATAGTACTCTATAGCTTTACAGCTACCTGTATTTTATACTTTGTGAATTTTAAATTCAATACTTTTCACATTACAAATTATTTAGTCTGGTCACTTAGTTGCGGACATTGATATTTACAGGTGGTATTGTCTAAAAGGACATAGATGTGAGGGTGAGAGAAAAGGGCCAACCAGTGTCCCAGAAGAAACTGCAGTTAAGGGCTTTTCCCAAGGCCCTAACAGTGACATCACTCTGCTACCTAGAGGATTTGAACCAACAACCTTCTGACCACAGGTGCAGAGCGCAACCAAGCCAGCTGCCCCAGATACACTGCTCCAGATTTTTTCACCTGACAGATTTGGTTACTATGCATTGACATCAGAAAAACTGATTTTCATAGTTTTTTATTATTATTCCTGTTCCAATTGTAATTTGTCAGTTAAAGACTTTCTTGTTTTAACTTTCTCTTTGCAATGTAATAGAAAATATTTTATTAATAGTTTTAGCTAGATATTCATTCACAGATCCTGATTTAATTTTGAGTGAATAGTATGTTACTCTGACTATTTAACGATGCCAATGGAAAAAAGTATTCCGGGAAACTTAATTACCAGACGTGCTTCAGACATACTCCTGCAGAACATGCAGTTCTGTTGGGAAAATTACCTCTCACGAAATTCAAAGGAAAACAGAGACAGAAAGTGGAAGTATTTTGAACTTTAGATCAGTTGTTCTTATCCACCAATAAACAATGAAACCACATCCACAGACTGGTTTCAATTTCCATTGTCATACTTTAATATTATTGTTTTTAGATTTTTTTCACTCAGCCATGCGATATACGATCAGCACTACATCAAAATGCAGCCTTCTGGTGCCCAGATAGATCCTTTCATGACTCTGTCACCCTATAAACAGAATCAATATCTGGGTAAAATTATAACCTTTAAAATAAGCAATGAGAACAAATGTTAGTGATTATTTTTCAGACATTCACAGTTTTTCTCAATTGCTGTGGCATATTTTGTGAAGCATACTAAACATTCCCAAGACTATAAGAGCATTTCTCAAACCATTTCATGCCTATAGCAAAGCACTTTTATACTGTAGCTGCAACAGCCTGTACTTCCCCAAAACAATTACCCAATGAATTAATCTGTGCCGCCAAAATGAAAAGTACAGTCAGTATTGTTTTAACCATGAGAGTAATAATGCTTAGAAATATTGTCAGTACAGTATGTCAGTGTAAGTCTGCTGCTGAACTCCACAGTGCTGAATGATAGTCGGTTCCCATTTTCTCACTGTCACCGATTCATAGTTTTTCTTTAGCAAACTGATACTTATTCATGTCAAAGACACCAGCTTCAGCACTGCAAGGCTCTGCATTACAGAATGTAGAGTTCACTGGCAAGTGAAAGCACGCGCATGTACTTCTTCACATCTCCAGACACAGTGCAATAGCAAACAAAAAAGCCGCACAGCACTGTGGCAACACAAAAACAACGAAACGAAAACAAAACCATGTACTGTGTGAAGCAAAAACAAAAATGCTGTATCACTGCAGTCTATGGGATGTATTTTTAAAGCATTTTGAAACCTTGGTTAACTGTTTTGCATTTCATGGCTAACACAGTGATCACATACATATATAGTTTTGGGTGTAAAATTATTACAGTGGGAAATAACAATCTTTTGACCAATGAGATTAAGGCAAATGAAAATTGTGCCAAATGATGACAACTGTACAAAACGATTTCCGTATATGTACTAAAACATTTGGAGATTTGTGTGAACCAGTGGGAAATGATGTTCTGTTGTGACATTGCTGTGTGGGGATTACATTTGTTGTTTTGCAAATGCTAATCGTCATTTGAGAAATGCTCCAAAGTCACTGAGGAAAACAGTAGCTACAGTTCAAGCGAAAGCAAATTAGTATGGCTTACTGAACAAATGACTCCCTTGCCTTGTTCCTTGGTTGACGCTGCTCATTGAACTACCTGGTGGAAGAAACGGAAACGGAAACTTTACTTGTTCTGCATTCAAGTCTGTGCCAAAGCATCACTTCTCAACAAAGCCTACTGCTCTTCCAGGAGACTGGCTTAATGCATTTTACACAGATGCCAGTGTGCAGTTGTAAGTAGTTTCTGGAAGCCAGAGAGATGCACCCTGGGAGTCTGGAGGTGTCCCCTCCATTTGGAGGTGTCCTTCCCTGCCCTGCATTCCAAAGGCATTTACTTGCCTCTGTATTTTGGCAAGCTAAGGCAAATAAAGGCTAGGCAACTGATTTCAACTGATCTCAGCCATGATCAGCAATATCCGAGCTATAGAGCTACCCAGCTATAAATCATCAATGGCTAGACAGACAGACAGACAGACAGACAGACGGATAGATAGATAGATAGATAGATAGATAGATAGATAGATAGATAGATA
>JAODUD010000026.1:11559280-11570710 GCA_026784285.1 Stomatorhinus walkeri
TTCTATGAATGTATCATGAATGCATTATGAAGTTGCACTCAGTGTTCTATGAATGTATCATGAATGCCTTATGAAGGTGCACCGAATGTTCTATAATTGCATAATGAATGCACATGCAGTGCAGTTAATGTAAAATGTTAACCAATAGCTGAATAATATGTGGCAGCATTCTAAATTTTAAGAGCCACAACATATATAGTCTGCAACGTGAGGCAGAGTAAAAATTGCAGACCTTCACTAAGGACCACACTTCTGCAGGTTTCTTTCATGTTCATTTCATTGAAGTGCATATTTATGCAATACCCCATTGTTTCCCAATCCAGTCATTAGGGACCCAAAGACAGTCCATGTTTTTGCTCTCTCCTAGCTCCCAATAAGTGCAAAAATGTAGACTGTCTGGCAGCGAGCTGGGAGGGAGTAAAAATGTGGACCGTCTGTGAGTCCTCGAGGACCGGGTTGGGAAACACTGCAATAGCCTATTTCTGGGGGACAGCTACAAAGGCATTTACAAAGGCTGACACAAGCTGTTCAGTGTAAAGCATTCTGGTATGAAAGTCTCAGAAGTGGACTGGACCTCAAGTCTGTACTGGTGGAAAAGCATTTATGAATCAGTTTAAACCAAAAACAAGTACTTAATTTAAATTCTATTTTAAAACACATAGTGGTCCGATAAATCATGAATGAAATTTATATTCAAATTTATATGCAAAATGTATTTGCTTGTTGAGGAAATGAAAGAGTAGTTAATCCCATTATTCCTCAAGAAGGCTTTCCTCAGGGTGTACTCTAAATATTCTGACATGAATCCTTTTTTTACTGAATAACTAAACAAAGTTACCCAGCCTTGCGAGCTTGGAATGCTGAATTGTTTTGTTGCTTAAAGGAATTGAAATGGAAATGCCACAGGAGACAGCACAGTCGTGCAGGGCCTGGAAAAATTCGTGAGAGAAAAATAAAAGAAAAACCACTCAAATCTGCATGAGTAAGTGAGTGAAATAGATACCTGCAGGACATCTGCAAAAAAAAGCATTTGCAGCCATTGTCCATGGCATTAGGCTATTGGAAAGTACCCACAATGGCTGTCAGTTGTTCATCCTGTTGTTGTTATCATTCGGTGCAGATGTGGCTACCATGCTGCTGTTGTCCATGTTCTGCCCCTCCTGGTGTTAATTAGCCTGGATCAGGACCGGGATGCACAATAGATCCTTCACACTGACTCTCTGTCAACCGTTTTTATATGTACAGCAAAAACGCCAGAAAGTGGGACAAATAAAGGAACCAAAATGTTTCATTTCAGTAAAGCATACTTCTGCTTATTTTAGTGTATCACGGTAATGCACAACAACAACTGGATCATCCTCAGTACA
The DNA here is from genome assembly GCA_026784285.1 of Stomatorhinus walkeri. Classification (NCBI taxonomy): domain Eukaryota; kingdom Metazoa; phylum Chordata; class Actinopteri; order Osteoglossiformes; family Mormyridae; genus Stomatorhinus; species Stomatorhinus walkeri. The sequence goes on from JAODUD010000026.1 coordinate 11,560,648, forward strand.
GGCGCCTTTGGGATCTTGTATAAGACATGGTCGCCTTCTCGAGTAATGAGGACATATCAGGGTATGTTGTACAATAGAGTGGACAATGTAGGGTGAGCAGTTTTAGCTAAAGTGAGCATCTGATGAAAATATGATTGACCTTCATTTAGCAAAATTTCCAGTTGGTCAAGGTGACATTGTTTATGAATGATTATAAACATTTATTTTAAAAGATAACTGCATGAGCATTGATCAGGACTAGGTTCCAAATGGATTCATATAAATTAAATGTTCACATAAATTGTTTAGTATGCTAATCCCAGTTACCAATACATTGCAATTAACAAATGCCTCACTCAAAAACTCCATGTAAAAGAAGAAGACTTCATGTAGTAATCTGTGTAGTGGATAATTTCACATGATCCATTGGGATTACGTAAATTCAAGTTTGCTGTTTCTTAACAATGACAAAAATGAACAATGGGTTAAATGAATAATGAATAATGTTCTACAATACATACAATCGAAAGCAGCCAAGAGGGTGATTATCATGCCTAAGATAAATGGACTTAAACAGGCAGACTTGTAAGATGATCTACTTAATCGTGATTATGGCACTGCAGAGAATTCCTGTCGTAGCCAAACCTGACCATTCATCACCCTTTTAAACGTTTAAAAGTATACATTGAGCCATGAAGGTAACATTTCCATACCCTGTAAAAGCGCAAGATCTTCTACTACAGACAATTTCAGAAGAATCGCTTATCATCTTAATGGAAACCAGTACACAAAATAATTATATTTAAGCTTATTATTAACACAAAATGTTTTAGATTCAGATGCCAAAGGATCTTCAATCATTAGACATAAAATATGCAGAGTACAAGATAAGACGTTACTACTTCACTACTGGATATTTTTGAGCAAGGTGACTTTACTCATTTATACAGCTGAGTATTTTACTGGATGCACTCATTTTAAGGACTTGAAATTCACGGCTCAAGGGTACTACAGCTGGACTCCTGCTGTGAGTTTGTGTCCTTAATCACTATGCAACCTGCTGCCATAGCTTTTAATGAAACCACAACACATTTCCGAACCACCCATTAATGGGGGAAAGATCCTGTGGAAGGGGTCGAGCCAACAAACTGTGAGTTACCAGTCAAACACATCAACCAAATGTGCTATGCAACCTAAATTTATATAAGCTGGGGTATACCTTGGAATGGGATAAAGAAATGAAAGTGGAGAATAAAAAAGTTTTAAAAATAATAATTAACTAAATGAATTAGCTTACTAAAAAAGCAAAGGACTGTCTTGCAGGCAGACAAAAAAAAAAAAAACGAATGTGCAATAGTGTAAAAAAAAATGTAAACATACCATATGAAGCTAAAGGTCTGAAAACATGGGTTTCAGTTCCTCACAGTGAATTTATCTGTTTATGAAAGTTAAAAAAAAGGTTTTGGTGACTGCTCTGGGTCATCGTTACTGACTCGTTAAACACATAAAAAGGACAACTACAAGTGACGTGAAAATCCAGCCATTTTCTGCAAGTGGTTGTTCTACTCAGACGGGGTCTAGAGCTTAACAAGGGTGTGAGGCAGAGAACAACCCAGGATGGGGCACTAACCTCATATACGTGGAGGCGTGGGCTCGCACCCCAGACTGTGGTCCCTGAGGTGTGAAGCGGCAGCGCACCGCAATGCCACCCACAATGTGAAAAGTCATTCTAAATATTCTTCTATTGTACAAAGATTAGATTAGATTAGTATTTTCAAAAATCACCACTGAAATTAGCAAACAGGTGATGACTTTATAAGATGAATTATCCAGTTCTGCCCCCTTCACCAGCAGTAAACAATATAATTAATCTTTCTCCTGCTTCTGCCATTTCTATTCTCAGTTCTGTACATCTTTAAAACTTTTCTTTGTCTAAAGAGTTAAAATGCGGTTGCATGCCATGCAGAAATTGTGGACTGGAGTGCAACATGAGGGTTTTAAGACGAAAGAGGTTTTTGTGGAGGACTGGAAATGAATAATGAATTATGGCCACAAGGCAAAACTAGCAGATATGCAGAGAGGCTACTCCACTGAAGCGGATTCTACAAAACAAAAAAGATGGAAGGAAAAGGAAAAGGCTTTGCTTTGATGCTACATTTTAATCATGTTGATATTGATTCAATATTGAATTAATGTATTGAGAAGAGCACTCTCTGTATCCTCTGCATATGCAAGACACATGGATGCGTCTTATGCCAGTGAGACAACAGGTGCTTCTTTGCTTTAATGTTACTATTACTGGATAATTTTAACTTTAAAAAAGTTATTGTCAGAAAAAAGGGTCAATTTTCTAGTAGTCTACAGAGCAATTAACTGCCAGACTTCCTTCACCTGGTAGTATTAGCATCACCCTACAATGACCATAAATATTGAGTATGAGTCCACAATTTCCCACAGATTTTATAGATAAGGATGATGGTCATTCACAGAGTTGCACTGGTGGTAGAGTGATTCTCCAGACATCACCCTAAATTCAGGTGTCATGCTCGTAGAAATTGAGTTTTTTAAATCTAGATTATAGCTTTTTTGTAGTCTGTTTCACATTGCTTTGTGAACAACGGTGCATCTAATTATCATCTCTATTGATTGATTTTTTTCCTGTATTCATGGTCTTTAAATATTTTCTGTGCAACATCTATTTCTATGTGCTCCGTTTGCAAGTTTGTTTCAAGTTTTGGCAGTTATGCATACAGTATGTCGCATATGAAGCTATGGACCCTTTGAAAAATAGGGCACATGACGCCTCTAGTACTAATGCTTAAGTGAATACAATGTCTATTGTCAGATATACTCTTTGTGTATTCTCAATGCCCACCCACCCTGAAAGTGATCAAAGGGTTACTGCACTAAGCCTGCCAAATAAAATTGCAATCACCAAGCAATCTCAGAAGCCCTTTACTCTGTGCAGTTCACTCTCATTGTTCTTTTTCCTCTGTTAAACCTTGAGTCTCGCTGCCATGCCTCCTGTGGAAACATACTGTGCCCATCAGAATCATGCAAGTACCCTGATTCACTACTGCTCGTAAAACACACAAAGTAAAACACCACAAACATGATTATTAATGATCACCACAAAAAGGCTTTTGCTTTTGGCGTGAATCTGACTGTATTCTATTACCCAGCCTTAAACCATAACTCAGGAGGTGTTTCACATGCAACGCTTAAGAATTTTATACCATATAGTTTTATATCTTAAAACTTTAAACACTGAAACAATTCTGGGGCTTGATTCCATTCCACACAAGTTGATTCCAAATGGTTCCAAACCACATAAAGATTGTTAAGTATGTAATAAGGCAATAAAAATAGACTTACTATTGATTGATTCTATACTCATTTGAACAGGTTCATCTAGTTGGACAGTTTCTACAAAAATAATAAAACTCACTATTTATATTTCAACTATTTCTGCTACCCTCACACAATGTAGTTATTAATCTTTTTAGGTTACATTTTAATAGTCTACAAGGTTATGCTCATTACAGTTTTGAAAGTCTGCCCACAGTTTCATTTCTGGCATAGTTATGCATCAGTGTTTCTTCATACCCATGCAATGTAGTAATGCCAAGCCTCTGAAAGGAAAGAGAATTATTATCATTTGACATTATGGGCTCACTGAAAGACAATATACTCCCAAAAAGGAGTTTTGGGAATTTGATTGGTTAGTGGCTGTTTTCGAACCAAGGACATACTGTTTTAAACACAAGATTTCCCTCACAGCTCATAACAGACCCGTGTTCGCTGAAAATCTACCCTAGCTAAACCTGGGGGGGGGGGGGTTCAGCATTTTCTGAGGGGACATCCACCCCCCTCAGCAGGTCGGCAACTTTTACCATTGACGTCCCCCCGGTGAAATTTCACCATCACCACAGATTTCTTTTTTAAACCACCCTCTTGCCCACAGCGATGCTGACATATATGTGTCTGAGACAACTGGGGGGCACACTGAAGTTAGTCTAAGGTGCACCTACAACCCTAATTCGCAGTACTGCTGTTGGTTCCACCGTACAGAGATAAAGACATTGCAAACAAGCAAGAATAATACATGACGGTAAATCAACAGGCAGTGGGAAAAATCTGGGAAAAATTAAAGAAAAAAGAAAACAGGCGTGAAATGTTATGACATACATTCACAACTACACTTTTAGAAGTCACTCTGGGATTCAACCTTGATTCTACAGGGAACTTACACTCATCCTTTTGGTCGATTCACTTCTGGAAGGGATACTGATTCCGTGATCGCTAGGGGAGCCAATTCCATATGATAAACATACCTTAACATATGATACAGCATTTCCCCCTTGGACAGAGCTACTGCAATAATTCACGCACCAAAAACAAGTTCCCATCATGCAATCACACGAGCAGTTGATGGACGGCTTCCTGGGGAATCCTTATAAATTCTTTTTAATATAGACAAAAAGGACATTCTTAAAAATGAAAAAAAAAAACGCAGTTTTCTAATGGGGAACAAGAAACGTCATTTATATTACTGCCAGTACTAATTGCATATAATATATGATTTTACTGGGACAATTTAACTTTGTCCATGAATTAACATTCTGGTATAAAGAAATCTATAAAACACATGGAATCTCTCACACTGCTTTAATTAACACCCTAAACGTTCTTATAAAAAGAGGAGAGTAAAGAGGAATGCATAACACCCCCCCCCCCCCCCAACTCCCCACGCCTTAGAATCTAATTAGGTTTGACGTAAAAAGAAGCCTGTAATTTATTTTTTTAATGTTCTTAAAAAAGATTAGGCACCGGCTTGTTATGAACTGCCAAACACATGGGTAACAAGATGAGGCTTCTCACTGGAGGCTTCTCACTGGAGGCTTCTCACTGGAGGTGTGAAGTCAGTGTCTCTCTTGTTGCATGAGAGAGACTCATAACTCTTTGATCCTTGGTGCTCTGCGGCCCTGGTCTGGCTACTGGAGTCATCCTTGTGTTACCCTGACTGCTACAGACATGAGATTGTCTTTAGTTAGTGCAGCATTATGACAAAGACGGGCAGAATATAAATGCCTTGTGTTCCTAATACAAAGTGCCCCCCTTTAAATATTACAAACAAATGTCTGGTTGGTTGCCAGGTCATATCACTCCACAATCCTCCACTGCCAAGGTAAACTATCATCTGCTGTAAGCAGCAAAACTGGCTTAATACTCACAATACTCCCATTCACTTTAAGTAACCAGGTTATTATCAGCAACAGGGTCAAAGTTTGACGTCAAAGAGGAATCAAAGGGATGAACATCCCAAAATTAGAGCCCTTAAAATATTATTTTAAGCCTAGTGACAGATAAAGTAAAACTAAGCTTCTGTGAAGTAACAAAAGCAGGAAGGCACTTACAGTGTATATATCTTATTATCTTATACATCTTATTATCTTATACATCTTATAAATCATACTGCTTTTTGTACTTTTTGGACGCTACAGTTCTGAGTAAGGAGAAATCGAATGAGAACATTCCTGGTTTGTTTTTAATACCGTATTCTGACCACCGTACAATCATCTTCATGTTCACTAGATTTCAGCCATAACTGATCTTTTTACCCCTACTGGCAAGGAGAAGATGCTGTAATGAAAGTATGAAGTGGACGGAATTGTTTTACAGGATTAGTTCAGGAGATTACGTAAACTACAGGGTCACAAATGAACTCCATATTTTCTCTTTTTCAACAAATATTGTGTAATTTACTAGTAAAGGAGTGAGACATGAAAGCGTTTAAGCAGCCCAAGTATTATCAGGTGCAGTTATTCCGAATATCAGTGCAGTGAATCCTATTCAAACTCAAATGTCCTGTAAACTATTTTATAAAGAGAATAGAAAATACTGTGTTAGACACTGAGTAATTAATCTATGGAAAATGGAATAGTAACATAGGGACCAGAACCAAATGCAGTTTAATTGTTTAAACCCATGACCATGTACACGGAGACAGATCTCTTGATTATTGAACCACTGAAGTAATGGGGTTATGATGCAATGCTGCCTGTTGTTTAGGGATGACATCTTTCTTTCCATGCTGTCCCATGGTCCATGCAAAACTGTTGGTCTTTTATACATAAAAACTGCGAACAATTTATTTCTATTGTAGTATGCATGTTTTTAACTTCTGATCAGAAGGACAGAAACTTAAAATGGAGGAGAAGTCATGTAAGTGTTTTTTCTGTTTGAAACATATTCAAGCTGGTTTGCCTATTTTTGGAACATAGAAACTGGATTCCTCGTACATCCCTCTTGAATTATTTCTCTGGTTTCCCCACAACAAAAGCTAACTATGCGGTCAGTTTATGTCTTCTGCGAGTCAGGCACTGGAGTTCGGAGCAACAGCTACTTCATCCCGCTGGAAATCTCTGTGTAATGAGTTCTTTAAAGACTCTGGAAACACTTACAGCACAGAACCACAAACTACCAATTTCCTTCCCAGAATTCCACTTGATGATGGGCATTAATTGCAAACTGGATAAGTAAATATCGAGCACTGACACCTTCTGTTTAGGTTTCACTTACTAGGCAAAAACATGGTAGTTTTAGGAGTACATTCTGCATCTTAAAGTGTTTTATGGTAATTATCATCAAAAACCCAAAGACAAAGCTTAATTACAAACAAAAATATTGCATTGTTGTATCGCTCCAAATGTTTCATTCCTACGTTGTAGGAGTGACATTTGTATTTATAACCTATAAGGAAAAGCCATCATAGAATACTGACTTCATTTCTACTGCCACCAAACACCGAGTCATACTGGAGTGCATCCGCGAGCGATTCTGTCCGATATTAAGTCAGTAGTTATCAAACATGTGACCTTTACTATTTCAGTACTCCTGTATCCATCTCAGCGGTCTCCCCCTCTGAGGTAGCCACACAGCCTGCACAGGTGGCAAGCACTCTTAGCTACACATTATTTTCTGTTCCTGTCTCACTCCATTTATACAAGAAGCTTTCGGGCACACAGAGGAGACGAACCGCTCGCACCTGCATTTCAAGGCACTCACGTCTGCACTAATAACGATCCTGGAGGACCGGCTTTCTCCTTATGATGTGACTCCTCAAGCAGAGAGAATGCAGTCCTGGCATAGAGTTTCTACGTGGTGGCTGTGTTTGTTCTTTTTAATGGCTTTACGAGTTTTCAGTGACGCATTCTCTAATGGAAATCGCGCCCTTTCATCTTCGCCTGTCACACCATTCCAACATAGCCTTGTTTAATTTAACCTTATTTATATTCAGAATAATCGATTACTATTCGTTGTTTCATTGGTCGCAGGAACTGTGTCAAAACTGTGGCACACTTGCATTTTGGGAATTCAGATAAAATCAATGATAACTTACAGTACCAGAAAATCACTACATTTCAAAATCAATTACCAAATAATAAACCTTTTTATTCTAGAATTAAGTCATATACTGCATCATAGACAAGTTTGAAAAAAGAAACATTGCTAAACATTTTAGTTGAAGCTGCCGTCTACAATGCATTATGGACACCTTCATAAAGCATTACAAAGTATCTGTCCTGCTTTATTATGATTGTTATAATAATTAATGTAGCATTGCTGTATCTCATATTAATAGTCATATGGCATTATAGTGTTAATTATAATACACACAGGAAAGGATTGGGACACACCTCTTAATCATTTAACACTATAGGAGTTTCACTCAGACCCATTTCCACATGTGTATAAAGTCAAGCACTTAGCCATGCAATCAGGTTTACAAACGTTTGTGAAAGAATGGGTCGTCCTGAAGAACTCAGTGAATGCACGCATGGTACTGTCATAGGATGCCACCTCTGCAATAAGTGAAACTTCGTGAAATTTCTTCCCTGCTACATACACCACAGTCAACTGTAAGTGATATTATTGCAAATTGGAAGCACTTAGGAACAACAGAAACTCAGCCACAAAGTGGCTGACCACATAATATAACAGAGCGGGTCGCCGAGTGCAGAGGCGCATGGTGCGTAGAAGTCGCTAACGCTCTGTTTGCTCAATAGCTGCAGAGTTCCAAGCTTCCTCTGGCATTAACTCCAGCACAAAAACTGTGCAGCAGGAGCTTCATGGAATGGGCTTCCATGGCCAAGCAGCTGCATGCAAACCTCACCCCACAAAGCGCAATGCCATGCGGCAGATGGAGTGGTATAACGCACGCCACCACTGGACCCTGGAGCAGTGGAAATGTTCTGTGGAGTGATGAATCATGCTTCTCTGTCTGGTAGTCTGATAGACAAGCCTGGGTTTAGCAGATGCCAGAAGAACGTTACTTGCCTGGCTGTATTGCGCAAACTATAAAGTTTAGTGGAAGAGGGATAAGAATATGGGGCTGTTTTTCAAGAGTTGGGCTAGGCCCCTTAGTTCCAGTGAAGGGAACTCTTACTATTTCTGCATACCAAGACAATTTGGACAGTTCTATGCTTCTAACTTTGTGGGAATAGTTTACGGAAGGCCCTTTTCTGTTCTAGCATGACGGTGACCTAGTGCACAAAGTAAGGTCCATAAAAATGGTTGAGTGAGTTTAGCATGGAAGAACTTGACTGGCCCACACAGAGCCCTGACCTCAACTCCACTGAACACCTTTGGGATGAACTAGAACGGAGATTGTGAGCTTGGCCTTCACATCCAACATCAGTGCCTGACCTCACAAATGCTCTTCTACATTAATGGCCAAAAAGTCCCTCGGACCCACTCCAAAATCTTGTGGGAAGCCTTCACAGAAGAATGGCAGCTGTTAGAGTTGCAAAGGGGGAATCAACTCCAAATTCAGGCCTATGGATTTAAAATGGGATATCATAAAATCCTGTAGGTGTAATGGCCAGGTGTCCCAATACTTTTGTCCATATAGTGTATTTCATAAGAAGTGACAGAATGCTTATGAACACTCGTGATGATGGAGCTTATGAAGTATAATCAACACTACAACACCTTATATACATGTTGTCATGCTTTTTTAATTCTTATACCGACGATTATGATGAAGGATGACAGCTTCATTGCAGCTAAAGAAGTTTTATAATCAACAATAAAATGCCTTATGACTTATAGGAGATGCTTTAATGCTTTATTAATTCTTACAGCAACAATTATAGTGCATTATGAAGGTATCTATAGTGCATTATAGATGAGAGCTTCAAGTAAAGTGTTAATGAAACATCTTTTATGAAGATGTTTTATTTTAAGATTGTTACATTTCCAGAATTCAAGTAAAAAAATAATAGATTCTTCTGAAAACACCTGAAATCAATACTTGAGGTTAATAAACACAAGTTATTAGCACAGTAAAAGAATCATTTACCAAAACTACAACATCTAAGCCAGCATCAGCCTCTGTTAGCAAACTATGACTTGTTTCCAATCTTTCAGCAGCAATAGTACTCAATGATAGTTATGTGGAAATGTTTCCCATGCAAGCAACCCAGCCTTCAAAGAGCAGGAAATATTAAAGCATTCTGAACAGGTTATGCAAAGTTTACTTTATTTCAAGAACGACAGCTATTTTTAAAAGCTTCACTGATTGCAAATAACTGCTCTGGTTTTTTAGCCTACCCACAAACATGTACTACTCAAACATACCATAATATATGTCATTCTATGCAAGGGCAGATGGGCAGGTGGGCAGATGGGCAGATGGACGGCATCTTCTTAAGGGGGCGCTGGCGGTTCTCTACTGTGTAGCATGTGGGTCATCCTTAGATGGATTTCATTTCAAACACTGATATCGTATAAGTTTATAGACATATAAGCTTATGAACAGCTATTTTAATATCAATCCATATAAATATTCAGTAACAGTTTACATTAAGTGTACCTTCATAATGCATTCATTATGCATTCATAGAACATTCAGTGCACCTTCATAATGCATTCATTATGCATTAATAGAACATTCAGTGCACCTTCATAATGCATTCATTATGCATTAATAGAACATTTAGTGCACCTTCATAATGCATTCATTATGCATTCATAGAACATTCAGTGCACCTTCATAATGCATTCATTATGCATTAATAGA
>JAODUD010000026.1:11570810-11580878 GCA_026784285.1 Stomatorhinus walkeri
ACATTAAGGGCACCTTCATAGTGCATTCATTATGCATTCACAGAACATTATCCACTAAACCCAGGCTTGTCTATCAGACTACCAGACAGAGAAGCATGATTCATCACTCCACAGAACATTTCCACTGCTCCAGGGTCCAGTGGCGGCGTGCGTTATACCACTCCATCTGACGCATGGCACTACGCTTTGTGGGGTGAGGTTTGCATGCAGCTGCTCGGCCATGGAAGCCAATTCCATGAAGCTCCTGCTGCACGGTTTTGCTGGAGTTAATGCCAGAGGAAGCTTGGAACGCTGCAGTTATTGAGTCAACAGAGCGTTATCGACTATGCGCCTCAGCACTCGGCGACCTGCTCTGTTACATTATGCGGTCTGCCACTTTGTGGCTGAGCTTCTCTTGTTCCTAAACAGTTCCACTTTCCAATAATACCACTTACAGTTGACCATGGAATTTTTAGCAAGAAAGAAACTTTACAAACTTATTTATTGCAAAAGGTGGTATCCTATGGCAGTACTATACTTGAATTTACTGAGCTCTTCAGAACAACCCTTTCACAAATGTTTGTGAACCTGACTACATGGCTAGGTGCTTGACATTAGACAGCTGTGACAATGGTTCTGAATGAAACACTGGAATTCAATGATTAAGAGGTGTGTCCCAATACTTATGTCTATATAGTGCATCGTGGTTACAATGGCATACCACATTACAATGATTATTATATAACTGAGGTCTCTGCCAATCTTCAGCCTGCAAATCCTTCAGTTCAGCTTCATCCGTTCACTTTACTTCAATGCAGGTAAAATGTATAATTCATAAAACGTACAGTATATTTACACGATTTAACGAAATCCCAATAAGTGATGGAAAATGCGGAGAAACGCGGAACGCAAAAGCGCTATGCTAACACGTATCCACAAAGAATGTTGTTGGCCTCGATGGCTAAATGGTACTTTACAATGTAAATTAATAAAACTAGTCAGACATAAGCTTTTCGGGGGCCCGGTCCAAGATGAGCTGGCTCTCCTCCCGCCTCAGGGGAATTTCATAAATCGATGCATTGTGACATCAGTATATGGAATGAGGCTCACAGCAGCTGCAGGGCCCTCGGCAACCTGCCTATAACCCATAATACTAGGGCCGCCAGTGATGTCGTTACCCAACTGAATGGTCTGCATTCCTCAGAATAGCACACACACACACTGTAAATTATTACTTATATACATAGTTATCTGCCGTGCTTTAGGTCCTTGAAGGAAAGTCCTTGATTTATAAGACCACTTTTATTTATGTAAAGATACTTTTTGAGGGACGAAAATGTATCACCTTTGGTGCCTGTTACCACTTAAATTCAATGAATGAGCTGACATATACAAGCCTTCAAGCACCCCTGGTCTTCATGCCATGTCACAATATCTAAGAATTTGTGTTTTACTTTATGAATAAAGATTTTAAAACAATTCAGTAATCTGAATTCTCATTCATAGTAAATTAATTTCTTGTCTCTACACATTCAAACATTATTGTAGAACAATGGCATTCAACTATCACCTGGTGTCTGTAATATATTACACTAAGAAACAGAAGCCCAACCGTATGGATGACTAACTGATAGTTAACAAGTCTCAAAAAGCATGCTAGTGAGCACCTAAAATATCACTGCATCATGACAAATTATGCATTAATATTCTAAGTGAAAACAACTTTTTCATAATATTTTTTCCAAAATATATTTCCAAAATATATGCTTCTTACTTTTTGTTTTTTAGGTTGTCGAAAGATGTTCTGTTCAGAAATCATAATTCATCCATTCTTACCGGATTTTTCTTGCAAAAAACATATCGCCAGTATCTTTTCATACTGTGGGGACATTTATCAAACATAAGTATGCAGTGTATGATGCAACAAATACACAATGTATCTTACTTAGCGTTGAAAATGTATTTGACATAATCTGTGGACCAGTGATAGCTACATTTTTAGTTACACATGATGTGACTTGAAGGAGAACAAAGATAAAAGAAAACAAACTCATTTTGTATTCAGGACCCATATTCACAAAGTATTTTTAGGCTAAAAGTCGCACCTAAGTCGGGAAGAGCTAAAAATTAGCTGAGAGGACTCCTAAGTTAATTTACAAATAGTTACAAAATGGTTGCTGTCAATCCACGTCACAATATGTTGGAAACATTAAACGAATGCTGAATTACTTAAATTTGTACACAATTCAACAGACTCCAACACTATTTATTTCTTTACTAAGATTCTACATTTTCTAACACAAATTATATATCATGTTACGAAATGTAAAATGATATGTCTTACATTTTTTCATAAAACCACAGGAAATACAATTTTGTCTACTGTCATAAATAATTACCAAACACAGGCCTTTCACACTGAAACAGAAAACGTTCACCACTTTTTCTGCTAAACTTTTTTTTATTTATTTACGTTGCTGTTTTCATAAACTTATTGTTTAATCTCAATAAATGTATAACATTATCTCTATGATAAGTACATTTTTATATACTTTGGTACTTCTGTCATTGTAGATAATGAAAATGTAATGCATTTCCCTTTTTATGAATAAAAAACTGACCAATAAAACTTTTGCAGAATTAAACACGGGCTTTTTTCCAGTCATCGTCTGACCGTCAAGCCCATTAATGTCTAACAGTATCAGGTGTGACTGGGATTTACTGCATCTTCCATTCTGTAATGTTTTGATTTGCCGAGAACCTTGAAGCTTTCATCAGCAAAATCGAAAGGCAGATTTTTGTTTGGAGAACGCTACCTGCAACCTGGTAGTCAAGTATATCGCACAGCTCGACCCCCCTCGCCACCCCCAGAAAACTTCAGTGCCCAGTTTCACTTTGTTATGAGCTGATACATGTCAAGCCAGTGAAAACAGTGAGACGGGGAGAGGGACACTGTGGGGGGGGGGGGGGCTTTGCTACGTGGGCAGCCCTTCTAAGCCGCTGCCATCTCGCCCCTTGCCAGCATCCGCCCCTGCTGGTCAGCATTTAATTTTGCAGTGTTGTGCATGATTTTCAGATGATAGACCTGGACAGTCTGAAACGTGCATTTCACAGATCAAGGATCACAAAAAGACTTGCTGACCTTCCTGTCAAGAATAACAGTTCAGTTTGTTGCCACGATGCCTCCAAGAATTATGCACTAAGACTGTTTCGTGGTTAAAACAACTTAATTCAGTTTTTATACATTCATCTTCTGCTTACCCAGTACCAGGCCATAGGGGCGACCTGGGAGCTCATCCCAGGATACATAAGTCACAAAGCAGGGGTACTTTCTAGGTGGGATGCTAGTCTGTCACAAGGCATACAAGTGCTACAGGCAACTTAACCATCACCAATTCACCTAACTGCACGTATTTGGACTGTTAGAACAAAACTTGGGAAGAATGTTCAGTGTCTATGCAGAACAGGGACAGGATTTGGACCTATCATGCTATTAGGTCATAGTCATTAAAATAATAACAAATACTTCTGATTTTTAAAATTACGATTTTGATTGTAATCGGTCGGCTTGACAAAACATTTTCTGCAATAATATGACACAACCCTACAACAGAAATGGTTACCATGCCAATACTGGAATTAAAATGACTTTCCCATGTCTCCTATTTTACAATAATGTGTCCCCCAGCATTTAAAAATGATTCAATTCGGCAGAACAGCTTCCTTTGGCAGTAATCTGTTTTCCTTCTTTGTCGACACTCACAATTCGCACCCAAGGCCACTACAGCGTTCAACATTGCCGGACTGCTGATTGTCACAAACATAACTGGCTGAACTGTATTGACATCTTCTCCCTCTGTTCATATTTTTTGGGTTTCTTACAACAGACATGGTTTATATCACAGGAATTAAAGGCCATCTGTATAAGGTATTAGAAAAAAAAAGCGGACATTAACTTCATTTAACTCAAAACAGTTCATTTCAATTCCGTGTGGGTTACTTAAAATGATGGTTTTCATTAAAGTTGCTTCTCAATTAATAGTGTATTGATAGAGCTGTTGATTGAACCAGAAAATGAAGAATAAGTACAGTTTGAGAATTCACTACATTTATCTCCTGTTGCCTTGCTATCTGTATAACAATGAAATAGTTATTAAATATATTTATTTTTTACTCTTGGTGAAAAATATAGTCAGTTGTGTCACTGGTTTCCCTGGATTTTAACAGGGTAGTTTCTGTTACTTATCTACCAAAAGCACTGTGCAGTTTTATACACATACTAGACTGATTCTGGTTCAATCTTCCAAAGTGACACATTTATGTCATAAACCACCATGCAACAGCATAACAAATAAACATGTATTGATTCAAGAGGCTGTGCAAGAAACATTTGTACTAATAGAATAGTATAATGTCAGGAAATCTATTTATCTGGAGCCAGATATTTTACAGATATAACAGTAAAGAAAAATGATTTGTATTTGAGCCTTTTAAAGTTAACAAAGGAGAAACAAAGAGCAAGAGAGAAAAGAGTTTTGCTTTAGACAGGGTGAAGTCCAACAACACAGAAAGGACGGATTTGGCGGTCATCAATAGCAAACACACAAATACTCCCACTGCCTTGGGGAGTAACACCAACCACAAGAAGCACACTTATACAGCACTAAAATCTCAAAAAGCTCATTTGTCAGCACAAGCCATGATTCCAAAAAAAGAACAGCTCCAGAAACGCGGGGTGCTGGTGGGAAGCAGATCATTTGCCACATTCCAACCCAGAGGAGTCCACGTCTAGCGGCAGTAACTCCTCCACAAGGACAGGGTGCGTGACCAGCGCAGTGCACATGTGACCGACAGACCGTCCCAGGGATTATGATATTGCTGTCCACTGAAGACTTCGTAACTACCATCACAAGAGCTGCCAAACCGTGCTGCTTATTTCCTATCGACGAAAAAAGTTGCACTTTTTCTTCGTTCACCGAGACACTGTGTCAAAACTTCTCAGTGGAAAAAACAGCGACAACAATAACGTATGTTGCAACACTCAATTGTAGCCTACAAATGCTGCTGTTTTTATCATTCAGCTTTTGTATTATTTTGTCCAAAATAACAGTTAGTGTGGATTGTTTTTTTTTCCTCTGAAAGTGCTTAATTTGTTTTTTAAACATATCCTATAAAACTTCAGCAGTTGAAAGTACGTTTCTCAGAGCAGTCAGATTTCCATCCATCAACATGTCATCTCTTCTATTTTTATGCATTTCCACTTTACTCTGTCTCTAGATATTTTCTCTAGCCGTCATCCGATTGACTGCGAGACTGTAATTTATCTGACACGCTTTAAGAAATCAGAAAACACAAGTTAAAATCAATCCACAGCTGAATATCTTTTGATCTTTCTTATACTGTAGAGATTATAATTCGTCACCAATTTACTCTTTATGATCGCATGTAGGCTATTTCAGATGAATCTACGATAAATAAAATGAATCAAACAACAATCTAAATAGTGTAATTAAACTTGGGTCGTAACATGTTCGAAAAAACCGAAATGACCGACTGTCATGCAGATAATTTTAATCTAATTTACGGTTGTCTCACTCACCCGTGGACCTGTTGATTTCTGTCCGGAGATCTGCGGCAAAAAGCACAGCAACAGCAGCGCAAAAAAGCAAGGAAAAAGGAAAAAGACGAAATTTCGAAGAAACGTAATTGATGGCATTGTCTGAAGGGTGTGTGGTGTTCTTTCCCGGTGTCTGGCCGTTACTCTGTTCTGTTCAGTTTTTTCAGAAGTTAATTTGACCTGACTTTAAGAGTCTTGCATGAAAATGTTAAACTTTTCTCTAAATTTTTTGCATTTTTTGTGTATTTATATTTATGTATCGTTACATTGCTGAAAATGAGGACCTGTCTTTTACGATTTGATGGTCACCATAGCGACCGATTTTATTCACTATGCAGGGGAGCGGTGATCATGCCGAATGCCACAGGTTAAGTATCACAGCTTCCATTGGGAACCATTTAAAACTGAAAGAGGTGGGCAGAAGGGCTGTGACTGACACATATTTTGCTCCAATGGGAGTTAAGAATCTACCGACTACATTCTATGAAGCTCATTGTTTTTATTTATTAGACTTTTTAAATAGTTGTTTTAACGGGATTGTTTCATCTATTATCTTTGGTTGAGATTCCTTTTTCTGTCACATCTAACATTTCATCATTATACCCATACAAAGATTCCCATATAATTTAGCAATTGCAATAAAATGTAATAATTCCGTAAGAAAAGAACATGTATTTGTTTTCTCAGTGTGAAAAAAACAAATAGATGTATTACTTCTTTGGCAAATGATGACAAATATATTCAACGTATAACGTATAAATATACATAATTATAATTATGCCCCGAAATGAGTTCAATTGTGAGACTTAACATAAAGAATCCATATGAATATATATAAAGCAGTGCAGTGAGGGATCAGGGGCTGCCCCTTTATGCAGCGTGGAAATGTTGCCTCTGCTATGGGAATAGACTGGCACTTGGCTGCGGTGTCATTCAGTCTCTCTACCGCGGACACAATGGTAAACATCTAAAGTCAATAGCTGTCATGAGCACACTAGGAGGTCAGCTTGTGCGTTTGTAGTTTGGGGGTGGGTGCCCGGAATTGCCAATAGATCCCAAGCAGCCGTCTATATCCTTCCCCCCCGCCTTTTTGTTATTCCTTATTCTGTCGACTCCTACCACATAATTTATTGGACAATATTCATATCGAGATACATTTATCTACATTTATTTTTTTAGGGTCACATAAAAGATTGTTTAACCATTGAAACATTTTCACTTAATTTTTTATGAACACCAACCAAATGTAAAAATGTATAATTCAATAATTAAACATTATAGAAAACATTTTCCACTTATGGATGTACTTTCAGCCTTTGAATGAATTTGCCCATGCTAAAGCATATTTAAAAACACACGCAGATGCATGTACTCACTCACATATATGCACACGCACAAAGAGAGAAATTCTTCTCTTTGACATAAAAAGGACAAATGAAAGAGAATATGTATCCAATTAACATAATTATGTTGTTATGTACAATGAGCGGGAAGCTTGGGTAACAGGCCTCAGAGAATCTGGTCTCTCCGCTTTTCTACTCTTTATGCACCCCCCCACCCTCTTGTCTCCCCCCTCCATCTCTCTTTACCTTTTCAGGCTGTTTTCCCCTTTTCTTTTCTGGTTCCTCTGCAGGGCCAGTATGTCTGTGTGCATGTGTGTCAAAGAAAAAGAGACAGAAGTCCACAATGTAGATGTTCGGATTCCTGGCCAGATTTCTACCTTTTCATTTTTCCAAGTATGCACTGCATTCCTCAGACATTTGGATAAAAATCACCGATTGTTTTATAAAGTCCAAAATGTACACATGAATGCATGAAGAATAAATTACAATCTTTTGTAACCTTTCATATTTTCATTGCTAGATGTTCCATTGTCAGAGATAATGTCCTCACACAATGTGTCATGAAACAATTTTGTATGACAAATTAATGCCACTGCTGTTGTAGATTAGCGATTTAAATTGTTTTCCATATAGGGCCTGTTCTTAAGACTCCAATCCCCTGGTTAAAGTGTAATTATACTACACTCTTGATAAAGAATCATAATAGTCAATTGTGATAGTGAATTCAAGGCAAACAATAACAACAGCACTGTAAAATGATTTCTACAGGTGTCTATTTCAACAGTAGAATCTTTTTATACATGATGAATGGGAATCAGATCTCTATACCGCATCAGTTTATATTCCCTACAAAACAAAATGCAAAGGTGAATGCAGACAGTTCCTACAATTGCTTAATGACATCAGAAGGCAAAGGAAGTTCATATTTTATTTTATTGATAAAAACTACTCTTGTAAATGTTTTTTAAACTGATTTGAATTTCAGAATATTTTTCTTGAGTATGATCAGGAGATAGAACTGCCGGGGAAAAGGAACAATGTAACGGAGCATTGTTAACTAAAAGCATATTGCTGATGCACATAAAATTTTCAAAATGACTTATACCAGGAAAAATCTGTCATACTGAAAAGATTAAATGGGATTTGGAATTGATATTGATATAGTTATACCACTGCACAAGCTATTTCTAGTTTACTGTTTCTCAACTGATGGGTTGTGACCTAAAAGTGGGTCACAGAGTGTGTGACAAAAAAGTTATTTTGAAAATGTTTTCTAGTGTTAGACTTTTTTTAATCACAGCATGAAGACATTGTGCAACTGTTACTGCACTGTGTGCTATTTACTATTCACACTCTGTTTTTGTGTGAAACAAATCTGGTTCAAAATTGCAAAAATTTGGGTTGGAACTGAATGACCAAGTAACAATGTGGGTCCTGGGGATAAACCAGCTGAGAACCACCGATATAGTCAATGCAATGTGGAAATGCAGCTTTTCTTCGGCTGTTAATATTAGATGTGAATTTGTAACTTTGTGAATTTATTTTACATGCCATTGATTAGAAATACTAATCTAAATCTACCAATCTAAATGGAAAAAAAATCAAAATATGTATTAAGTTACCTGGCATTAAGGGTTTCTCCATGTGTCCTTTTCAACAGTAAAAAGTTTTTATAATGAGTGACGAATGGGGAAGATTATGAAAAATTAGATATATGAAAAATAACATTACGAAAAATGAGAGCTGGGGGAGAGTAGAAGAGAGCAGGAAAAAGAAATGAAACAAAAGAAAAAACATTGTTAAAAAAATATAATATAGTCATAGATTCAGCTGAAGAAAAAAACAGATGGGAATATCTGTTTATAATACACTTGTGCTTCTACTCTATAGACAGTGTGCATATCCCATGCCAATCTCACACAGCACATCCACAAGAGTGCAGCAGTTAATTCTGAGCTACAGCCTAGCATGTGGGGGTTGTGTGACTAAAACCCACTGGCTGTGCGATGTGCTAAAAAGCTCAACCTGTATCTGGGTTTCAGAGTTACACTGGGGGGTGAATCACTGGCCAGAGGGGAAAGGATGGGCAAGGCTAATGGAATGTTAATGAGATCACTTAATGTCCAGTTTTCTCTTTTGGTTAAATTATGCCCCCACTAAACAAAGACTGATTTCTCTGGGGTGTAAAAAAAAATTATGGCTTAACACAAACTGTTGTTGTCATTTGGCTGGAGGAAAAGAAAGAATTAAATTATGAATTTAAAAATGTATTCCCCAATTATTAGCCTTTCAGAGATTTTCAGTGACTGGGCCATGTCTGATCCCAGTACACAGAAAAACATTAGCTGCAGACATGAAAATATTAGACTAGGCAAGACAGTGGTTCCCACATGTCTGGACTAATGTTGTAGAGAATTAAAGAAAATGTGAGAAATTAATAGGAGTAAAAAATTATATAATGCGTAATGAATGGATTAAATTGTGCACGGATCTTATTTTGAAGCCAAGAGGAAAAGTTGACTACAGTAAATCCAAATATATTACATTATTTATTGAGACTTAGAAAATATTGTTTTTATTTTCCAAAGCACTTGCACCTAATCTAAAAGAGACTACACAATTCCTACCAAAAGCGTAACCTTCATTGCCTTATTGAATATGTATACAAGACTTTTGTGTATTAATCCATATGTTTCAATGTGGTTTGGATAGGAATTAAAAGTGAGTGTACACTGATACTAAGGGTGTGGGTATAGAGGGTACAACGGAGGGTCCTGCGAAACCAGAGCACATCCTCAGCTTGCCCTCCAGACTCAGACTGGGCTCCAGCCACATCACAGATGCCAGCTGGCTCCTGGGCATGGGTTCGAGGTTCCCATTTCTGAGAGCACACAGACAGAACGACAGAGTCAGGGGAAGAAAGACAGAAAGAAATGGAACTTTAAACTGAAAAATGTAAGGTCAAATAGAAAGCCCTCTCTTTAAAGTCCCTCATCTGGATTTCATTTGATAAATTCCACACCCTTTACATGTACTGGCTGCAATTTTCAGCAGTTCCCAAATTTGAGGAGCAACACAGTTCCGGCTTCAGCCGAAAAACACGGACGGCAGTGACTCAGATTGTGACTC
>JAODUD010000026.1:11580978-11592304 GCA_026784285.1 Stomatorhinus walkeri
GTGACTCAGATTGTGACTCTCTGTTTTTCCCTCTTTCTCCCTCACTAACATGCGCGCAGAGCCGTCCGCACCAGCCACGCTACCTCTATCGGCATCCCATTCTCATCTGGCTTTGATATGAAGTGCCTGGAAATGAAGTGCATGAAAAATGGCCAAAGAGAGCCGAGGGGGTGGGGGGCGGGTTCCCAGTGAAAAAGGGGAAAGGGAGAGTGAGGCTGGTGTGAAAAGAACCATTGAGACTGCCCTGGGTGTCCCACACCTGCGCTGGCTATTCACCCCACTGTTTACACACTGTCGTCCACAATTAATGCCTCCTGGGGGCTGGGCGGTCAGCTCTCCACAGGCCCCCGGACCCATCCTGAGCCCTTATGGATGCCTAATTGAGCATACAGCTCTCTTGATTGAATTAACAGCTCTGTCTCTGGGACCTTTTTCCACTAAATGACGGGGAATGGCCTCGGCCAGCCAGGACCCCTTCTGCCATTTGCCCAAGAGAGAGGAGAAAAGCTTCAGGGTTAGGAAGCTGAGTTGCTGAAGCTGTGAAGAAAACGTGGCCCATTCTGTCGGCAGACGCAGGCTGGAAATGTGAACTGGGGGCAACGAAAGGTCTTGGTCTTCACAGCAGCAGCCCCAGGGCCCTAAGCCCCCCTCCCTAGGCCATCGTCAGACAGCGTTCAGCACAGACGGGAACTTACAAAGGAGCTGCAGATTGCTGTAACGCAGATATTTAATACTCCGTGGCTCCCACCACTCTAAGTATTGCCTCCAGCCCATATTTTTATACGGTCTGCGATTTATTGAGAAATACAGGAGAACGAAAACAATGTAAAAGTGATCATGTAAAAAAATAGTACATATGTGGTAAAACACTAGACTGCTGTTAAAGTTGTAGTACCATACATTCCTGGCAGTGGAGGTGTTTAAAAAATATTTGAAACAAAAATACATCCCTTGGTGTCTCTGGAAACTGAAGGATGTTGGGATTAACTGTACGTGAGAAACAAAGACGAGTGGCACTTCGCCTTCTGCGTCTTCCGACACCCGTAAAGGTTCTGGCAGAACAAATTAATGAAATGAGAAGTGAGTTTCACATTCATTCACCACCACAGCCACCAAAGGAGTAAATCATGTGAGTAGCATCATAAGTTTCATGCCTATCCTGTCGCTCAGCTCCTGAAATTCTGGATCTTATGTCACTCGACCGCAGGTGAACAGACACACTGATAACAGACCGTGATAATAAGAAGCCAGTCCTCCGCATATGAATGCGAAGGATGAATAGGATGAATAAGCAAATGAGATGGAAGACTAAACAATTTTCAAAAGAACAAACGGCAGGATAACAAATAACGATTCATAGGCCACTTTACACATTAATAGTACTTTACAGCCCTGTCTGAATCCTACAGACCTGCATTTTTAGTTCAATTTTGTTTGGCCCCAGGACCCTCAGTAGCGCAGGGCCTGCTCGTGCAGATGTGGACCAAGTACCTCTTTGTGAACTCCCAGGGTGGGATGATGGAACAGACGTCTGAGTGCATGGATGAACTCTGCACTCATGTCCCTCTTCCCAGACAGCTGCCCATTTAACAAGCCAGACACGCGCATTTCTTCTGGTCACTTAACCCCCTGCTCCTCTGATACAGCATATCACTAAAGCAAAGTACACTTTCTGCCATGTCCGTCTCCCCCACACCAGGTCAAGAGTTTAGCAGGTCAGTGCAGTGAATTCCAGTGTCTGGGAACCCTAATGTAGTTTGGAGGCTCTGGCTGACTTGCAAGTACAATATCTCTTGAGAATCCTGGTGTACTTTTCAGCAGAAGCCTTATAATCTCCATTTTATTGCCCATTGTACATTCATACCTTTATATAAGTTTTTTCATTAATTTGTTAACAGGAAATAAATCAGTTTATATACAATTAAACATCTTGTCATCTTGCAAATGATTTTCTTATAGCTTTTGAATTTTGATGAGGGTGATGTAAAGCCAATATTTTAATACAGAGCACATCAAAATGTTATTGCTATAAAGAAAAGATATATAGGACGTTTAAGTAGGTTTCATACCAAAGTATGCGTCTAACATATTTTTTTTCATCCATCCATCCATCCATCCATCTTATAACAGTTTATCCATCAAAGTTACAGGGATAACTTAACACACACAAACAATAAAACAAACAAAATATTCCACACCATGGAAAAGCATAGTTTTCAGATACATAACCACTCCCCCCCAAAAAAATGCCATGACAAACTGCTGCTTAAGAAACAGCAGATTTTAAAAAGGGGGGGAAAAGGCCTTATCTTAGTTCTGAAAAGCACAGCCCAGACGATCATGTTGTATTGTTACTATACTGTAAGAAAACAAAGGGAATTGGAAACCTTTATAGCCGGAATTATGCCATCAAAGCAACAGGACAGCAAATGTAAAATATAAAGTGTCACAATAATGAATTTTGTTGTTTGACGGGCAGCTCTATGGATTGGCATCAATTGTAACCCAATGAGATAATACAGCTGTTAAAGATTTCATAAATATTCCTAAATAAAACTGTTTAACAGAGGGTGATATTGTCTTAATCTTTAGAAAGGAATCCAATACTTCAACTACTCACTGTTCACATAGTGCCCCCTTGTGGGTGTGAATGTATTTACTTTTGCCACTTTTCTTAAGTGCTTTTGAACTTAAACCAGCCAGTAACATACAAATATAGATATTAAATATATTCATTTTGTAATGTGAAATACAAAAAATATTTTTGGGGGAAAGATTAATTTTTTTGAATGTGTAAAAAATAATGACATTTTTATAAAATGTTGTATGACATTTCCTTAGGGGTAAAAACATAGTTTCATTTATATATATGTTTTGACTACAAGTATGCGTGGACAATTTACCAGTCCCATTATAAAAATGCACTGTTAAAATACAGGCTATATGTTGGCCAAATAAGAAAAGTGCAACACATCATAAACCATTTATTAATATTTAAATCATCGCAGGTCAGAGGTTACAAAATTAGGATGATGCTATTTCATTTGATGCCTGACAATGAAAACAACTACATTACAATGCTTTCTGATTAACAAATTATTACACTGAACTACACATTAATTCTTTACATTTGTTAATGTTACTTATTAACATTGTTCACTTATCGTTGGACACTTGATAGGGCCACTTCTTATATATTTTTTATAGGTTCTTTATGTGAATGTTGCTGCTTTTTAAATTCAACAGTTTTGCCACAAGGGAAATTCATAAGCACCAATCTGGTTAAACTGCATGTCTTTGGCCTGTGCGTGGACCCAGGGTGAGTCAGAGAGAACCTGAAAAGTCCACACAGGGCCAGTATGTGCCTTAGACCTATAACTCTGACGCTGTCCTCGGACCACCAAGCTGCCCCCATTTCGATCAATCTTCTAACCACCAACCCTGGATAGTGGCGCAAGAGACCTGGAGCCCATCTGAAGCAGCACTGGGCGCAAGGCAAGAATAGTGCCTGAATAAGAGAGCACACGAGCGGGCGCGTATACACACAGGGGCAATTTACAGATACCATGTAGTCTAATAGACAGTGGGAGAAAACCTGCGAAACACAAAAAGATAATGTACACCCCCCCTACCCAAGAAAGGCCAAGAAAAGTCAAGAAAGGTTCAGAAAGGCTGAACTCTTCCCTGGGAAGAAATCATTAACTAGTTTTGTCTGCAGCAACAAGATGACAAAGTCATTTATCTTAATCTTAGAAGTGGTCAGAATTTTGAATCACTTTGCAGTAATTTCAGTATTTCAATTATACTTCCTATTCTCATCAATATCCATCCATCCATCCTTTAACGTTTTATCCCATCATCAGCATATACATGTTATTTTTAACATATATAAATATTGTAGAAAAAATGTTATACGTTTTTGAGATAGTACTAGACTAATGAGGCTTTCTAAGATGTCTCTTGAATGAAGTACCAAAATATCTATCAGTCTTACCAAGGAAAACTTGGTAATGATGTGGAATTTAAGGGAGCATTTAAGACGTGCTACACTGGTAAATAAATGAAACAGACAATGTATGCGATGGTAAATAGACACGCTGAAATAGAATAAGCAAAGAACATTATTACGTATTTTGCAGTCTTTGGCTTTCTGGAGAGACTGTGTAATAATTGGTATTAGTCAGTTCTCAGATTACTGGTAGCTTGTCTCATTTTATTGTCCCCCGGAAACTCCCCTAGTTGTGTTGTTGGTGGGTTTGCAGTGCTTTTGATTGTATGTGTTTTCAGAAATGGCGTCTGCATCTGTGTCTGTCATATTATGGCATTTTGAAAATGTAGATCATGTGTTGTCATTTCCTTAAAGTGTTTTAAGAATTTGTAGCGCATTGACACTAAGGTTCAACCTTGCTGGTGTAAGTGCTTGCATTGTGTATGTTCTACTGAATGGCAACGCTTCAGGCTAGTGATGTTACGTTCGCAAATTAACCTGATCCATGGAGGGCCAGTGCAGGTTTTTGTGAAGACCTCTCAATCAGCCAGTAATAAATCATTGGTTCTCAATTCTAGTCCTGGGGACCAACTGTGATTGGCTGATTGAGTGGTCATCCCAAAAACCCGCATCCACATCAGCCCTCAATGGAACGGGTTACCCATCCCTACTCTACAAGTACGATCAGAGCAGTTTGTATTTCCTATAGTGGCTCAGGTCCTTCAGAGTCTGCAACACCATGCTACAGATGTTCTATGAGTCTGTAGAAGCCAGTGCCACCTTCTGTGCTATTGTGTGCCAGGCCAGCAGGGTGATGGCGGCAGATACCAAAAGACTCAACAAAGGGTGGAACTAGAAACTACTGATACTGTGACGGAGATGAGGATGCTGTCCAGACTTTGTTCAATCATGGACAATGCCTCTCACCTGCTTCCGAGCATTGTGGTTGGACAGAACACCACTTTCAGCTACAGACTATAGTCAGCATAGAATGCACCACAGACCACCTCAGAAACTCGTTCCTTCAGACAGCCATCAGATGGTACAGTCGGTGAATCGGGACATGTGCAGTAATATGTACAATAATATCTATTTTCAAATCAATAACTGTCTAACCTTCGAGAATAATATTTACCGTATTTATCTTCATAGTCACCTACCTATTTATACATCATCACTACATGTCATGCTTAGTGTATACAAAGATGGGTGTTTGTGGTACTGTGTACAGTCTATTTTGATCTTGTGTGTTTGTAGTAATGTGCAATTTCCTTAGGGATAAAGTTTTCTTATTCTGATATTTCATCTGCCCAGTAGGGGGGTGCATTTACCGTGTTGCATTTTATGGCAGTTAAAAATTGAGAATTAGCTTAATGTAAGAGAAGAGATATTATCGTAGCATATCGTATCATAAATACGTTGATTCATCATTTGTATATCAATGGTATTCATTATTGTTTAGTTATTATAAACCCAATTCACCTAATAACTACATGTTAAAGTTGGCTGCTAGTACTGCTTGAATGACAGGCCTATTTAAAACTAATATATGATAGCGCGCACTACATTTGTTTGTGACGGTTGTGTGGAACATTGATAATAAGCCGGCAATATCATTTAATATCACTAAAACACCTCGCAAACTATGAAAAAAACAACAGGGATGCAGCTACACTGCTCGGTAACCCCCCCCCCAATTACTAACGAGCACACAAAAAAATGTTCAGTGGGCTATTGGGCTATAAATTAAATTCTAATGCTTGTTTTACTTAAGTTTCAAATTACATATGTCTGTCTGTTACTCGTGTATATGCCGGACCAGAGTTTCAGCCCGGGAATGTCACAGCCCGGACCGTCTGCGGGGGGGGGCCTGCAGTATATTTAGTCCAGCAGAAGTGGGGGGAGGGGTGGTTGGTAGCATAATCTAAGCTATATGCATTTATTGCGTTTCCCGGTGCTGGTCAGCAGCCCACAACAAAATCCATCCCACCGAGTAGCTGCCCACCCGTCGTATGTGTGTGTGTGTGTGTGTGTGGATATCAAGACAAAGCGAGGGATGCATGCGGGCGGGGGCGCGAGCTTGGGAGTGACGCGCTTCTGTGGCAGAAAGCAGGTGGAAGCCGGGGATGCGGGAGGGATGCGGGAGGGAGCAGCGGCGCATGCTTTAACGCTGCGGCTGCATCGAGAGGGCGCAGTGTCTGCAAGGGAAGGAGACGGTTTCTGCCGTCAGCCATGAGCGTGAGAGCGCAGACGCCTGCTTTGCGCGTCTTCCAGTGAAATGGGATTTTCTGCTGCGCTACTAGCGATTCCAGCTTTCATCGTGC
Source organism: Stomatorhinus walkeri (assembly GCA_026784285.1). Taxonomy (NCBI): domain Eukaryota; kingdom Metazoa; phylum Chordata; class Actinopteri; order Osteoglossiformes; family Mormyridae; genus Stomatorhinus; species Stomatorhinus walkeri. The sequence continues at coordinate 11,587,291 of JAODUD010000026.1, forward strand.
CAGCCGAAATCATGCGGAGTGCATAAGGTATGACATTACGCGGCGCATGGAACAAAGCATCGATCCTGTAGGCAGTCGCAGATTAAAACGGTTAGTCAGTGTTTTTGTGTTGTGGTAAATTTGATATTTTTCGTAGAAGCTGTACGCCACGATGAATGAAAGAACATCCTGTCTGAAGGTCCGTTTTACATAATCAGCCTATACATAACAGCCCAATGCGGCAGGATCTGCTATGCAGTAGCGGTTGTTTTGATTTTGTAAAGCATTCAAGAATAATGTGGACAGATAGCAAAAACATTTCATTAATGAAACAAAATAGGTCGTTGATTTTGATGAAAGGGTGACTAGACCACGTACTATATTGTCAATTGCTAAAATTTATGTGTATGTTCTTCTTTAATTTTACAACCCCAGGCCTTCAAGTAGTATAAACAAACAGTACATGAAAATATCCATACTTTTTAAAGTTGTACCACATTCCTGGGCCACAGATTCCCATTTGACATAAAATGAGGGTAGCTTCCGATTTTCCCTAACTGTAGTCTAATTCTCCTGGTCTCAGCTAGACATGGTCGACCCATCAGATGAGGAACAGGGCAAGACCGAAGGCCCTGAGCTGGAGACACCAGCCGCAGCCTCCGAGGGACCTTGCATGCAGCAGCGAAACGGCAATGGGGCCGTGTCAACGGAAGGTGACTTGGAAAGTAGCACAGAGCTGCTCCCGCCTGCGCAGTCCGCCGAGAGCAGACAGCAGCAGGTTCCGCAGCGAGAGCAGCCACCCGGGCTTCACTTGGATCTATTCAACTTTGACTCTCCTGGTGCAGAAGGCAGCCGCTACGTGCTCACCAGCCCTCGCTCCCTGGAGGCATGCGCTCGATGTGGGGTGAAGCCGGTGGAGCTGCTGCCACGGCCACTGGCAGAATTTGCTCGGGAGGGGCAATCCATGCGGGCTGCAACTGGGTTGTTTGAGATGTACGAGCGGGAAAGGCATTCTAAGCTAAAACAGTGTCGGGAGGAACGGGATAGGATTATCAGAGAGGAAAGGAAAAAGATATTTCTTTCAATTACTACAAATAGCAGCACATCTTCCTCTTCACTGGAAAGGTCTCCAGTTGTTGGCAGTCAAGGGACCAATCAGCAATCAACTGCTTCAAGTCAGCTCCCTAAATCATCTCTCTCTAGCTCTGGTTTGACTTCTAAAACTGTCCCCAGTAGCTCAGTAACCTCAAAACCAGACGTCAGTAGTTCTGGCAAACATAGCAAATCTGTCCCACTAGTCACGACATCAAAACCTTCTTTGATCAAGCAACTGACTGTTGGTGGCCCCCCCGTAACCCCTGTGACTAGCAAGTCACTGCGCCCAACTGGAAGAAATGTGAAGCCTGCTAATACATTTCCTAGAACAATCTCAAAACCTACCTCCTCTGTCTCCAGGGCTTCCACCTATAAGTCAGGATCTGGTTGCAGTTCTTCAGAACCAGTCACTGCCACCACCACAACACCAGTAAGCAATGGTCTCACAGCCATTCCCTTCACCCACACTAATGGCCATGCTGTATCCCAACCAAAGCACTGGGAGAGGAGTCATTCGCTTGAGTCCCTGCAGAGGAAACAAGAACCAGTGTGTTCCTCCACTGCAACCCATACTTCTTCTGAGTCTGGTGCCTCATCCTCTTACAGTTGGGATGGGCCACGGGATCGTAGCGCTAAGGCATCCAGCCCAAGAGCACGCACTCTAGCTACGTTTAATTCCCTGATGGGTCGCAGTCTTAGCCTCGGTGATCTCAGTCACTCGCCGCAGACCACGCAAAAAATAGAGCGCATTGTGAAGGAGGTGAAGCGGCGAGGACTGAAGGCTGTTCCGGAGCGCGACCGCAAGATCGCAGCCCTGATGTTGGCCAAGTACCAGGAGGAAGACATCATGAGTCAGAGCCGCTATGTGGCACACTTGCAGTGGGACAGCGAGCGGAGGCTGGAGGAGTTGCGGCGTGAGCGGGAGGACCGCGAGAAGCAGCGCGCCGTGCTGCAGTGCCAGCGGGCATGGCAGTCCCAGGTGTCGGCCCGGCAGCAGCGTCTCACCCAGCAGGAACAGGAGGCCGCTGCAGCCAAGCTGCGGCAGGTAACCGAGAATGAGGAGAAGTGGCGGGAGCTGGCGGAGAGGCAGGAGCGCAGCCGGCTGCAGAGGCTCCAGAGGACAGCCCGGGAGGAGAAGCAGAAGAAAGTCTTACAAGAGCAGAATCTGCGAGTGCTGGAGGAGGAACGGACTGCTGTGCTGGAGCAGGAGCAACTGCTACTTCGAGAGAAGCTCTCCACAGCAGAGCTAAAGAAGCAAGAGCGAGAGCACCAGGCTCAGGAGGAGCGGCGGGGCCTGAATAGGGCCGAAAAGAGGCGGCACGCTGCTCTGAAAAGAGAGATTGCCCGCCGGGAGGTGGAAGAGCGTGAGACGGCCAGGAAGGCCATTGTGGAGAAGCTGAACCGCTCGTCTGAAAACTATGAGCAGATCATGGAGAGACGTAGCCAGGAGCTCCGGGATAAGGCGCGGCGTGAGGAGGGACAGATCCAAAAGGCGAGGCGGGCGGCGGAGCAGCGGGAGCGCCAGCAGCGGGAACAGCTAGAGGTGCGTGCGAAAGAGGCGGAGCGCCGGGCACAGCAGGCCGTGACGGTGGCGGAAGAGCGAGCCAAGGACAAGGCTCTACGGGCCGTACTGAGCCGGCAAGAGAAGGAGAAGCTGCAGCGCATGAACCGGCAACGCGTGGAAGAGGAGGAGCAGCAACGACGGCTGGAGTTGTTGCAGTCCATCGAGAGGAAGCTAGAGAAAAGCGAACAGATTTTTCGGGAGAAGCGCGCCGTGCTGGAGAGCGCCCGCTCGATGGCGCAAGCTTCCTTCCATGTGCGAGACCGCGTACGGGAAGAGACCAACACGCGCACGTTCGATAAGATGGCCCTGGAGGCAAAGCTGAAGGCCAGTCTGGATGAAAAGTGAGCCAATAAGGTGGAGGCTCTTCCCACCTCTGTTGCTGGGAATTTCGTTTGTACTCTGTGGGGGTCTTGTAACTATAAGCAGTCATCACCCTGCAGCATTACACTTCCATCGTCAGCCATTTCGTTTTGTTTTTTTAACACATGATCCTGAAGCTTCATCATTTTGTCATTAACATCTGGTAGAGTTTGTTAGCTATGTCTATTTCAGGCCAGTAGATACATTTAAGCAGGGAAAGACTTTCTTGCTGCTAACTGGATAGAATAAGCTTATTCTTCCCCTTGGAAGGACAGCGGAATGAATAGTTTTGGCACACAGAAAACGAAAAGTCTGTTTAGTATGCGCTGCTGGTGTTAGGTCGTGATTGTGCATATTCAGAATCTCATCATACTCCCCAACTGAACATGCCATTACAACAAATCAAGGCTGCTCAAGAGAGAAAAGATACAATGCCGTCATGGAAATCAGATTGTAGCGACTGAAATGCCTTTTGGTTCATAAAATTAAAAAGAAGTTTAATAAATAAACCAAAGGAACTGAATGCTGTGAATGTGGACGGTGTGATGCGATTCAGCAAATATCAGCATGGGCACCCATCGCTGTGCTTTGCTGCAGAACTGGCAGCACTGTGTTCATACTATCAACAACCAAGTCGCGGAGAGCCTCTCACAATGAACAGCAGCTGTTCACTAGAGCACCCCAGACTTCAAGAGGACTGATAACAGGTACAGTGCTTTTCTGAATGATTTTTAAATGCTGACTCTGCATGCACACAGTGATTGCCATCCCAGATTTTGTGAACTTAATTGGAGATGGAGAAATGTTTAGTGGCAAGTAAGCAGTCTTAGTTAATAGATAGTCGGCCATATTTCTGAGAAACAGTTCAGTATTCTTAAGCGTAAAAGCAATTGGAAGGGAAATCTGAAAGCAAATATCATGATACCGTTTGCAGAATTACTGTTTCGTAGTATGATTATTCTCTGTTGCTGTACACTCTGATGCAAGAATTCATAGGTGACGGTACTTTCAGTAGAAACTGCCAAATATAAAATAAGAAACGCAAGCAGAGGGGTCTCGCCCGCTGATACTGAAATACCTGCTGCTGCTCTTCCATGTGAACGGAGGAGCTGAGACGGAGAGCACTCTGGGCACATGGTGCAGGGGGAGGGCTTCCTGGACCACAGTGACCGTTAATTCTGCATGCAATCTAAAATGGTTGTATTGCTTAGCAGAAGAGGGCAGCATCATTCTAAATGAGCACTGGAGAGGAGGGCCTGACACTGCAACTGCAGAATCATGCTGTGTCTTACACTAAGTGTGTCTAACCCCTCTAAGTACAGTGTGTACAAAGGGTTAGGGAAGACGTGAACTTCTTAAATTCTGGGTTCGTGCAGAGGGAGGGGAGGCGACAGTGGAGGTATGAATTGTGTACGTGAGGTAGAATGGACAGTAAAAACATGATTTGAATAGAACTGCTGTGTTGCTGGCTTTATCAAGCACGGCGATGCCCTTTGTGTGCAGGGAAGAGTGTCCCACCCAAAATATATCTAATCAATCACAGGCCAGTTGTTTTATAAAAACCTGTTGAAGCACAACTTGGCTCAGCTTAGTGAGAAGCTGAATATCTTTCAGAGTTCTGCTTCCACCAAATGTCACAGGATAGCTAAACAGCACTGCCAGTGAGGTGCGTCCCTTCACTTCAGCAGTGCCTCCGTCCGAGTGGTTTTTTCTCAGCAGGATATTTTAAGACTAAAACTATCCACAAATGGTTCCATAAACATGAGCATGAATTCAGCTTAATGTGCCAGCTGATGGGACAGCAGGGTGGGGCAGTGCTCAGCACTGTGACCTCACACCTCTGGGATCCCAGTCTCCAGCATGGCTCCGTGTTTGTGGAGTTGTGCATGTTCTCCCCGTGTGGTTGCGGGGTTTCCTCTGGGTAATCCAGCTCTCCCCACACAATCCAAAATCATGCTCAGGTTAACTGGAGTTACCAAACTTACCAATTTGTGTGCATGTGTCCTGCAATGGGTT
>JAODUD010000026.1:11603422-11627032 GCA_026784285.1 Stomatorhinus walkeri
TGTGTCTGGCCAGCAAAGACCTTCACAGGATCCCTGACGGAATTCCTCGAAACTCATAAGATAAATGAGAAAAGAAGGACTGCAGTATTCAATGAGAAACAAATACTAATTTAACTTCAAGAAGTTTTTAATTAAAAGAAGCAAATCTTTAATAGGAAATTCTTAATTTACAACACTTTCTTCAGATTGCACCTATTTAAAAGGGAAAAAAAGAAAAACACTAAATCATGAGTTTTGCTATGTCTTGTAAATTTTCACAATCATGAGAATGAGATAAGGCAGACTCCCCATGGAATGTAAATATAAAACAGTAACCACTAGTCTAGCCTCCACTACACTCAAACCCTCTGCCTAAACCATACAGAAATCCCTTTGGCCACGGACAGAGAGGGGGGGTCCGATACCAGAAAGAGTAGTGGGTTGGGAACAGGAGGGTTCTCTGTAATTAACATTGGCATCTAATTTTAAAATGGGTTATTAGTAGTACTTTAACTGCAGCACACACACCCCCACCCCACAACTCATATTACCCTTTGCCCTCCCGTGACTGATTCCAAGGATCACGCTGCATAAATACTACCCAACAGCCCCCTCCAGTGGGAGCGAGGTCATCGGGTAACGAACAAGACTACGCAGCCTTGATTGCTGAAGTGGGGGTGCGCAGAACACAGGCTCCACCAGGAATGTGCAGGAGAACCATAATGAACCTAGCAGTAGACTGCCGTCTATAAGGCGAAGGGAGGTTATATCTATTTCAGGTTACAGATGAATGGAGCAAATGGAGCATAATTAAAATCAAAGAAAATCCTGCATTTAGTGTTAATTACATGGACCCTTTCCTGTTTTCTGTAGAATTAAATCACCTTAATCATCTAGTGTTTGACCCACCTAGACTCCTTTGAATGTCATATTTAAAAATAACAAATAGTGAACCATCGGCGAAGAACTCCAGAACAAAGACCTTAAACCAAATAAATGTGATTTTGGAAATTATACTATACATTTTAAAATAGGTCTGCTTCAAGGACTTCAGTTTTGACGGACAACCACAACCTCAGCTGGGAAAAATTGAGAAGTTTCTATTCTGTGACTCATTGGTGAAGTCAGGGACTACATCGTTTCATAATTATTGCTGGTATTCAAAAGGGCTGGGATCTCAACACCTTCAGAAATGCTTGGCAACTTAGTTCTATTCATCATATGGACAAGGCTCCTCCTCTCCTAGCACACCATTACTTTAATTAAATGTATTAAAAAGGACCCCTCACTCCAGTGGTCTACAGATATGAATGGAACACCTGCAGACCTGAACTTCCACACCTTAGATCATATGCTCTGGTCCCTTAAAGGCAAAGACAAATGTTCAAGACGACTCAACTTAATTCCCTCTTGCTCAGTACAAATAATCATTTAAAAAAAACAAAACATCTATTCATAATGTTATTAAACTCACTAAAATAAACTAACCATTTTAAAAACTTTTAACGCAATCTGCACTGGAGCAACCATTGAAAAACTGGCATTTTAAAAAAACAAGGGGGAAAAAAGTGTTCAAGTGCGATTTGACGATTCTGCTGCAACTGGACAACACAGATGTGGAAGCGGAGAAGCAAGAGATGAGATTCATCAGACGGTAGAAAAATGAATGTTTCTCTGCAATTCACTTGGCAAAGGTTTAAGACAAAACTCAGAGGAGCATTTATGAAACCAGCTGAGCATGTGAATAAATAGCCATTTACTAACAGAACAATTCATCTGTAGTATTCCGTATTCTCCGTTTGCGAATGCGAGCTTCAGTTCACATGTTCATGTGCAGAAGCAGCAGATGTACTGCTGAAGCAGCTGCATTTGGGAAGAGACCCAAAACAGAAAGCAGCTTTTTTTTTTTAAAACCAAAATGGCTTTAGTACTTCTCAAACTATATGAGGAATATGTTGCTATTCAAGTTGGTTTGGGTAACATCAAATAATATATATACACAACTTGGGTACCCTAACAGTTAACTGAAGCTTCAACCACAGATTACAACTGACCAGAACAGCAAGAAACGTTATTTTTTTTTATTCTTCTGACTAGTGTGTTAGCACCTTTTTCTGATGTTTACCGTTAGATTTCTGTTTCAGTCGGCAACAACTCTAAGGACAATGACATCTCAAAGTTCACTGATTACCCTTGGTGTCATAAACTTGGTCGGTATGCTAACATTACTGCAACCAAATTCCCACTTAATGCACTTACCCTAAAAATATTTTAAATTCACAATAAAAAAGGAGGCCGTTAGGCTCTGTCTTCATGAGCAGAATGCGTTCACTCAATACAGCTTCATCGAGAGATGTACCAATTACACGATACCCTCCTAACAAACCCTGACCACTATACCATATTACAGTGCCCTCTTGTATGGGAAAAGCACTTTCCCATTCATTCTGAGTCAAGGAGCCCGTTGCCCTTGACAAATAATGTCTCCTTGCTGGGAACTATAAGTTTCTATTTTTGTAGTTGATCTCCGCCACCGTCCTAAATCTCCATGTGCTCCGTCTTCGGCCACGCTTTGTCCTCTAGTGCTGGTGTCCGATAGAAAGCACCAGAGGAATGAGGCAGCCCAGCACCAGGGCCGCGACCTCCACCTTGCTCAGTCCGCTGCTCCCGCTTGCTCCGCCAGGGTTGTGGCTGTGGCTGTGGCCACCTCCACCCACCTCGGGCAGTACGTGCACTGTAGCCACATACAGAAAGGTCCCAGCAGAGAATAGCATGGCGACTCCTGTGGCATTAACCTCCGACAGCGCCTCCTTACTGCTCTGGAAGGACAAAAAAAGTACAAACAATCAATACATTTATACCCTACAAGTAGGGTTTGATGAAAACTAAAAAAAAAAAAAAAAAAAAACTTGTGAAAATTCTTATTTCACTTTTCCACTGCTACCAAGAATCGAGACACACCAGACAAACAGGCTTTTTTCCGCCCTTTTTGTACCCGCGCCATACCCAAGCTGACATGGCCCTGCTCGCTAGAAGGGCTGAGACTGTGACCAAACGGAGCCGGTTGTGTCACCACCATCTGATTGGTAAAAATGCACAAGAGATACCGGTGTTCTGTGCATGGATTATCTGAAGAAATATATTTATACATCGCTCTCCGAGTCCAGCCTCCTGCAGTGGAAACCGGAGCTGTAACTAGTCCCGCTTCTCATCACAGCTTGGGTACAGCTCGGTTCCTGTATGCCACTGGAAAACCTCCATTATTTTTCATCTCATTATTAGTGGTGGGGCTTTACAATATTAAGGAATTTTTTTATTAATCTTGCACGTAGCTGCATGCAAAACCACAGATACGCACTTTCATATGCTAGTAAGATCCTAAATGCTAAACTTAATCTGATACAATTCTACAGCATACCTATTTATAAAAAACATTTTTAGTCAATACAGACATATTTTGACATTATAATATTTTAATCAGTTATATGCTAATTGACTAGCATATATAGATAATTATATATATTTTGTATGTAATCATACATAACAACAATAGAATGTTACTTTGAAGCAAACAGGAGGGAAAATTAGATTAGACCAACTTTAATATTTTTAAAACCAGGAACTAATACTCGGGAACAAGATGGGTAAATGATCAAAGTACCAAATTTACTGACCGTGAGGCACGTAATATTTACCTGGCTGAGGCAGAGAAACGTTAGCATGGAGAGGACAGGGGCAGCCAAGGCAAATACTAGCAAGTGTTTGCGAATCCGATTCCTCTCCAGTCCGGCGTGCATCAAGAAGGACACCAATCCAAATGCAGCTGGGGCCTGACCAACAGCGAAGGGCAAACGGGGATGGAAAGTGGTCAAACACACACTGCAGTATTGTATGTCCATGGCCCACTCTTTCTGCAAGGTTCACATTATATTCACCAGTATTCATCATTGCAAAATCAGTATGACTTGTACAAACTCACAACTCACAACAGGTTTCTGATTTTTTTTTTTTCTTATGCAAATTAACAGCTTGGTAAAAAAAAATCAATTGATCTATGATGTGTTAATGACAGACTAACTGCAACAGAATATGACTGTATTGTCAGATTTAGCAAAAAATATATTTATAAGTGGAATAAGCACAGGATGATTAACTGTGGATATGTATAAAATTCAGAATTCAGTTTTAAAAACGCAAGCGATTCACATAGCCTAACGATTCACATAGCCTAATTTCTTTTTCTGTACCTTGTGCAGCATAATCGCCACAAAAACAATAAGCTGGACGCTGGTCTGGGACGTGGAAGCTGCGGCCCCCAGAGCCACTCCATCGGCTGGACAAACACAGCACAATGCAGACTCAGCCACAGTTCAAACCCACAAGCTGCTCAAGGAAATAAAACAGCTAACAAGCTAATTGTCTTAAACTTAAAAGTTTCAAGATTTATAATAATGGAGGAAAAATGTGTTATTAAATTTTCACTATGCAGCTACCAAAGATATGTCAAAGCGTCTTTGTAAAAGAATGAACATTATACCATTACAAATTTGTAAATATCAAGACACACAATAAACAAAAGCCACAACTAAAATCAAATAGTCTATAACTAAAAACCCAGCAGGAACAAACACACATGCAAGCACAAAAGATGAGGGCTTTTGTTTGCCTGATTTTTGTTTACCTGCAGCATGAACAACCAGCCCCAAGGTGGTGGTAATTTTTGAGCTACCAGCCCGTCCAGATTCTGGATCTTTAAAAAAAAAAAAGAGTTTATGATGATGTTCACATTCTGTTAACCGGCATTGGATGAACCATGAACAAACACTTTCTATAGTCTTACAGAAACCTAAAGAACTAAAAATACTTGCCGAAATGTTAAGAGACCCGGTCACTATTTTCTGCTATTCCACCACAGCAAAAAAAATTACACAACATTAATCTTAATGAGTTGTGGTACGTTTGATAAAGCTAGTAATCATAACTGCATGTTTATTTAACAAAGCAAGTGACACTTTACACTACTAATAGCATACAAAAGGCTTTGGTTGGATATTACCGATAATAAGAGGTTTACCACTATTCTAAGAGAGATTTTGTTGGATACTGGGAAATGGAAATTTAATACCAACAAACAGGGTGGGAAAGCCAAGGCTGGATATTAAGCTCACCCACTGGCCTGAAGAGAGTAATTTAGACAAAGGACGAGTACAAAAGGCTGAACAGTAGCCTGCTAGGTAGTAAAAAAAAAAATTAAAAAAAAATAAATCATGTGAGACTACATTGTATTACCAAACTATTCCAGTTGGCTAGCAGTGAAAATTCCTCCTCTGGGTACAGCACAGAATTAAGTGTAAAGAAAATTAAAATGTCACTGGTATTTAGCGATGCCTAGATGTTTGATGCCTACTGCTCACTGCAGTACACAGTCTGAGGAAGGAAAATACCAAAAAGGCAGATGGGAAATAAAATGAGAACCAACCATCAGTGCTGTGCACATGGGGACTACCAAGCTGGTCGACGAGGAGCATGAACACAAAACCCAAGACGAGGGACACCCCGATGTAGGCATGGAGCTGCTCGTGACTGTGCAGCTGGTTGCTCCCAGTGCCTGCAGATCCATCCACTGCGACTTTCTGCTCCGAGACCCCGGCCTCTTCAACTTGCCCATGTGCATGGTGACCAGCTTCGTACAGAAAGACTCACTGTAAACATCTGCCTTGCTCATGCAGACGATCTAATACAGACATGTAAGGAGCAATTGTCTCTCCTACAGACCTTCCAGCACCTCTTCATACAGTGCATGAACGCCCTCTGGAATAATAACTGCAAGTGCAGTGCCGCATAGCAACCCTGCCCCCAACACTGTAACCAGCTTCAGCCGCTCCTAGCAGGAAGTAGAATAGTGGACACGTTTTCATTTACAAGCAGGATATAATCACTATTATGACCATGAAATAAGGCACCAACCTTTACTTTGGATTAATTTTAGGGATTTAACAAATTTAGAATTGCTTCTAAAATCTTTTTTCATTATACGCAACATGGGTCATTAAAGTCTAAATAAAAGTCAAAACACGAGAGACTAATGTCCAAGTGAAAATGGATTGGTAATAAGTAAACGGAATGACAATGGGAGATGAACACTGACCATACACAAAGATACTGGTGGCTGACACCAATCTTTGAATCTCTCCACTGTGTTCTTAAAAAAACGTTCTGCATAAAACTAAGAAAAATATTGAACCCCCTGAAATAAACCCGTAGGAATGCGAAACACGAACAAGTCTTTCATGAATATGCCATAACTTTGATACACATTGCATTCATCAGTGTTATTTCATCCAAGTGTTATTCACTTGGATATATAATAGTAAAAAGGGCAAGTTCGATATTCCCTAAAATGGTTAGAGATTCGAATTTGCGTTTAATACCTAAATCATATGATTTAATTCTACTAAATGTTAAGATGGGTGACTTGAACTTTGTGCGAAATTAACGAGTTTTTTTTCCATCGGCAAAACGAAAAGTTGCGCTGAGCAGTTTCGCATCCAGCTCAGTTCCCCCATTAAAAGCAATTTAAACAAATTACTCACCTCAGAAAAGTTTACTGCTAAGGGGATGGTCCCAGCAATATAACATCCCACCAGCATCGCCAAGGAAAGCAGGCTGATCGACACGAATTCGTCCATTTTGCCAAGTTTTCTAGCCCACGGCTCGAAGTCGATTATTCGGCTATAAACGGCCGCTCGTGGCCCGAACAACTGCGATGTCCGCTAAAACCTAGATGTCCAACGACGGTCCTGGCAGCACGAATATATGAACAGCGATGCTGATCACCAGAATAAAACACTCAGCCAACGGCATGTATCGTACATTTGCCAAAATTCAAAACAGGTGTCGCTAAGACTGTAACACTATACGACACGGGACAGCTATCGCACAATCGCAAATACAAGGTTTCAACTGACGGTCTTTTACAATGAATTACGGTCAAAAAAAGCTAAACAGTTTACCTAGCTAGCCTGTAATGTAAACTAACCTGCGGTAATATTGTATTCGTGATTGAGCGATTAGCCAGTACTTTGCTTCTGCGTATTGAGACGTTGCTATTCTATGGTTAAAAAAAACTACCGCATAATATTGACCATGATCGCTAAAACCTTTATTCGTGCTTGGTTTGCCGCTGTTATCGAGTACAAACACTTAGCCGAGCAGCTAAACAACATCCACGGCGCTGCGGACTGTTTCCGGTTTGAAGCGGAACTTATCCGGTTGACCCGAGTCGCTGAAGCTGCCACGTGTTCCGCCAGTAGGAGAATCGGCGGAGGCGTAATAACGTTTCAAATATGATTACAGGCGGAAAGAGGTCGCCCCTTTAAAATCTGCAAATAGAGCAAGTTATACGGCTAAAAAAACAGAAGATGTGCTGTAGTTTTGGAATATATTAAATTAGATCATTTTTATCAACATTTCTGAACATAAGCTTTTAAACTTTGTTAATCTTTACCTAGAATGACTGCAGAATTGCCAAATTTCATCCTGTGTTGCTATTCGTATAACAGGGTTGCTAAATATTACGGTGAATCTGTATTATTCCATTATAAACCTAAAATTAGGTATATCAAAAGCATTGGGGTAGTTTGCAAATCCTACAATTTACACGGTAATAAAACCGTAACATACATGTAAATATGTGCAGACTCGAATAAAAAAAATCTCACTACGGCAAGCTGACCGAAGTTAAGTTACTCTGGTATAAAGGCCGGGTGACGGGGTGGGTCCACTCCTCCACGGTTGTGGGTTCAAACACCAGTTCCACTATGCGCGTTTGGAGTTTGCGTGTTACATGGTTTTCCTCCCTCACTACAAAGACAGTTAGGATTATGCGAGTCTCTAAACTGCCCTCTGCTTGTGTTGTGAGCTCAAGCATACGCTAACAAAAGATTAGCATCCCATCCAGGATATATGTATGCTTTGTGCCCTGCATGGCCCAGGATAGGTTCACGAGACCCTGCGCATAAGCTCTCATAGGATCTTGGTGAAAAACATTTGTTTTGAAATCCGTAAACACACACAAGAGCTAGACTAAATCAAATTTTCACAGTTGATTGAAATAGGTAATATGCAATACTTGTACATCATTTCCCAATCATACGAGTTTCTAAAGATATAGTGCTTTTCACATTATTTGGTGAATAGACAATTTCTGAGACTTTTTAATATATCTAAATCCAACTGCTAATTGTACACTGTTCCCAGCAAAGTAATCTGCTGGGAACAGGATCCAGGGACACCTGAAAATAAGTGATTACAAGATGGTCAGATGTTGTAAAATTGATACTTAACCAAACCTTATAATGAGGAGATTTGACTGCAAGAAGTGGTATGAATCGTAATGGCCTATAATTTACAAAAACGACAAAAAGTCAGATCTATGTTTTACACAATCTAAAAACCCATTGAACTATTTTTTATATACTTACAGGCCCAAAACGTATCTAGGGGTTTACACACTTGTGTATGACTTGCCATAGCATCCAGGTTGTATCCTACCTTGTAGGCCGTGACAAACTACAGGCTGCCCCAATGCCCCGGTCCAGGGTAAGCAGTTGGAAGACAGACTGGTGTAACACGCAAGCGCCAATATGCCACTATCAGCTTTGTGCAGCACTCAAATGAAAATCCATCTGCTGTCCCCAACTTACACATTTTAAAATAAACCAAATAAAGCAGAATTTAGTGTAATTTCTTAGACATGAGTATTCAGTACAGGGGGGAAATGGTACTGCAGACATAAAACAGGACCTGGCTATCTATTCATGTGAAAGCTTAACTGAATAAGTGAATAGATGGACTGGATGTGGATACTGATTTTATTTGGTTGCTTGGGCTCCTTAAAAGTTTTTTTTTTTTTTTTTTTTTAACAGATTTTTACAATTTCTCATTACACCTTCGCTTGAACCAATTCAGACAGTGCCCAAATCAAATGCTCAGTTTCTCCAATATGAACAGGCAATTGATCCATTTCGGACATTATGCCTGACAAAAAAAAATACCAGTTCCTTTTAGTTTAAAAAAAATCATTTTAATTTCTCCAAAGTCTACAAGACAATCAAAGGGACAAAGTTGCAGGAGGAACAACTCTGACATTTCACTGTGATCCTCTTTGTGCTGTGACCTCTGTCAATGCAACCTCCAGAACATAAACATGAACAGAGGGTCGGAATAGGAATTGCATGTTCTGGGAAGCGTCAAGCTATGAAATCAGGTAGGCATATCACTCGATATTTAAATGCTTGGTTAAACATAAAACTAGTGGATATGCACAGATGTTAGCTGGTCAAAAGCAGAGTAACTTTTACAGTCCCAGAGCAGTGTCCCCTCAATAAGGAGGAAGACTGGGGGGGGGGGGACATTTAAAATTAACCAGGGTACAGCAGTGATTTTTCACTGAGAACCGTGTGAAATCTTACTTTCACCCACTGTGTCAACCTCTTATCTATTCTGAAACAGAGGGTAATACAATTTTGGAAATGAACATCTGGCCATGCAGTTAGCCATATGGGCGCTTTGATATTAGTGCACGCATCAACATATACAAACATGCAATCTCACTCACACACAAGGGAGGAGCTGCAGTTCTCAGATGTGCAAGTCTAGTGGGTGGTGGGGAAATGCCCATTTTTACACCTTCCTCAAGAAAAAAAAAAAAACAAAACCCAGTGTCCTTTCCATGGGTTATGCTGGGGTATAGAACGGTTTGTAAGAATCATAAGAAAGAAAACATAGGAGTCCATTCAGTGCTTAAATTATTTAACAAGTCCAATCTTCTTGGCTTCAGTTTCATATATCAACAACCTCCACATTTTTACTATGAAGACCTCCGCCTCTTCATCCAACACCTACGAGAGAGGGAGGAGATAAGTGCCTTTCACATGATACAGAAGACGCTATTCATCCAAGAGTCAAGACGGCTTCCAATAAACGGAAGACAAAACTTTCTGAATACTCACCATGGCAACGTCATCCAGTATTCCTTGTGGTGTGCTGTGCGCCATTACCTGGGGGAGAATTAGATGCAGTTCATGCCAGAACCTTGGACAGGCAAAACCATACAGAAGAGTGTACAGCTCCTTCAGTGTTCAGAATTACTCAAATCTCTATTGTGTAATGCAGAACAGAATACTATTTATAGTAGAAGTCATAAAATGAAACCCGTCATATTAAGCAGTACTTTCAAATACAGAAACATACCTTTGAACAGACAAAATCAACTAATGTGGCCTCCTCTTCCCCAATGTACTCGATAATCTTCTTGTTAATCCAAGGTCTGATTCGCCGCTCCATTAGAGTCTGTGAGAAAGTTGACGCTATTTAATTAAAGAACAACCTTATTGTTCCCTTATACTAGTGGTATTTTACCTACGCAATAAATACCATATTAGGAAACTAGTTCAATCAGCATTAAACCTGATTTAGTTTTAAGTATCTTCACCTTCATTATGCTAGTCGCTTGATTCCCCCCCACCCTTTGATGCAATAAGAGCCGCACACAACCACTAAGGGCTGGTTTCTACATTCTACCCTGACAGACTAAAATGCAGTAAGAGCATTCAAAATGCAATCTCACCCAGGAAGTCATCCCAAAGGTATGTCATTGCTTTTCTACACATCAAACACCCTCTGACTCCACTGCCCCGGTTCCCGAAACATCTCACCGAGTCAACTATGGCCCAGTCCAGTGGGTAGGAGAAGAGTTCAGGCTTGGCAGTGGGGATCTTCTCAATCAGGCTCTTTATGTGTTTGCGCTTCTCCTCTGTGTTCACGCTGCCCTTGGTGCCTGCAACTTCAGCTCCATCCAGGCCCAGGCCACCCTTTTCATCTTCACCATAGTCCAGCGGCACAAGCTTCCTCTTTCGGGGCAGCTCATCAGCCTCCTCATCGTCAAATTTGTTAAAAACACTGTCCACTGCGAGCTTCTTGCGCTTCACTGCATTTGGCTGGCTTGGACTGCTCGTTGAGCCTAGTTAAAAAACAGGAAGGATCCAGACGTTTTGAGTGCCGGAATGAATCCGAACAAATGAAATGTGACACGTGAATCGAAGTTAGGTAATTCTTTAATGCCCCGAGACTTACCGAGTCTAAGACTGAGACCGATTTTGGGACGGAGCTCCTCAGGGGGTGGGGCCTCGGGAGAATTCTCATGGGGAATGATTATGCCGCAGGGAGAGTCATCGCCAGGAGTGTTGGGTGAGGCGTTCCCGCTGGCGGATGACACAGACGGGGCTGCTGTGATGGGCCGCAGCGTCGGCTTCAGGCAGGGCTTGGTATCGGGCACTTCATCATCATCCTCTTCTCCTTCCTCAACTTCATCCTCTGACTGAGGGTCGGGCTCCACAATGTCTGGTCCTGCTACACCACCTCCCCTCTTTTCCCGCTCCTCTTTCTGCACCTTGTCCTCCTCAGCCTCCTCCTCAGACTCTGGCTCCTGCTTCACCGGAGGCTGTCGACGGCGCTCGGCCTCCTGTTCCATCTGGACAGAAGATATGGGGGGTAAATCAAGCAGAAGCTCACCGAGAATGACAGGATTAGTGGGCTTCCCCACGCACAACCTGGATATATACTGACCCGCTGGAGCTCTGCGTCGGGGTCGGGGTGTCCCTCCGCCAACAGCCTCTGTCGGATTTCCTCGTGCTCCTCCTTCTCCCGTTTCCTATCCCGGTCATCCACCTCCATCTCCTTCTCTCTGTCCCGCAGACGTTTTTGCAAGGCACTGCCCCTGAAGCACAGAAGTGAAGAACCCCATAACAGTGTTACCATTTCAAACTGTTTTTTTTTATTGCCCCAATGAGTGCGCAATTTTTTTCAGAATGCACTACATACTCAATGACAAACTCATCACATACAATGGCATGGCAAGGTATTAGCATTTGCCATTTCGTGCTAAGCTTCTCGACCTTGCTTTAAGACTTGCTGCAAAGCAAGACTTAAGGAAGAATGAAATCCAAGTATTTTTAAAGATTAATATAACAATTTTAAATACAGTGAAGAGGTCATTGTCTATGAATGCATAACAGATATAAATTCCAGATACGTTAACCGGTTTGCACCTTAAAAACTTACCGATAGTATTTAGGGTCATCTCTGTCGTCATCGTAGTCCTCCAAGAACTCTTTCAACCGTTTGGCTTCTTTTGCCTGAGGACCAATGAAGGGTTTAGTGCAGATTCTCTTTGATCCAACAGAACACATCACAGCGAAGGGTCATTTACGGTTACCATTTCTCTACGCCGTTCCTCCTCTCTCTCTAGCTCCTTTGCGTAGTCCCGAGCCTTCTTCCTCTCTCTGATCTCCCAGTTTTTCAGACGCTTTAGAGAACCAACACAAGTGGCGGCATTAGTCGCTGTTTGGGACACTGAGATATCTCCGTAAAAGGGACCTTACAGTGCACACTCACTTCTTGGTAGGCGGCCTCCTTTTCTCGCAGCTTCCTCTCGAGTTTTCTCCGCTCGTAGGCTTCCTCCTCATCCTCTTCACGATCACGTTTCTTTTCCTCTCTGTTTTTCTCTCTGCGGCGGTGGGTGGGGAGTAGTTGGATTTAGTCACGTACGGGACAACGAGGCCCTAACACTCACCATCACCCAGTCCTGCACTCACCTGGACCTGCTGCGGTCTTTACTGCGGTCGCGACTCCTGTCCTTCTCCCGCTCTTTTTCACGCTCTCTCTCTTTGTCCTTCGTCCTCTCGCGATCACGGTCTCTCTCCCGCTCCCTCTCCCGCTCCTTCTCCCTTTCTTTCTCCCTCTCCCGCTCCTTCTCCCTCTCGCGGTCTCGTCGCTCCCTCTCCCGCTCTCTCTCCTTGTCTCTCTCCCTCCTCTCCCTCTCAATCTCCTGTCGCTCTTTCTCCTTCTTTCCCTTCTCCTCCTCCAGTTTCTGCAGACCCATGGGAAGAACAAAAAAAAAAGGGGGAAAGAGAAGAAATATTACTACAAAGAGGCCGGGTGACACTTCGGAGTGACACAGCAGCACAAAAAGGACACGTTGAAAGGAAAACTTCACAATTCTAAGACGTGCAGTAGTGCAAAGATGTCAAGTGGTTTACAGTCCCTGGCCCAAAGATGGTGCACAGAACTCATCTCTGCTGCCATGTGGAGGAAGGAAAGGAGTTCCACAGCATGACATGACCCAAGTCAGGTGTTTTTCAAAAGAATGCCAATAGTCTGCCAGACCAACAAACCCACCCCTATCAAGGCCAAAACCTAATTATTTGGTGCAAAGGGGAATAGGATGTGATGGAAAGACAAGCTTGATTCTAGGCATATTTAGCCAGTGCAATGCCAAATTTTTCTATTAAAGTAGCAAAAGTATTTAAATTAGTCTTAAACAAGGAATCAGTAAAAACTCTTCTAAATCAACCGTACTCGGACAAATAGTGACAACTACCATGATTGTTTACGACTTGGGTCTGGGATCAAACTAAAACCATCTAAGTCCATTTTTCAGAGTGTAGTTTAGGACCGTTCACGATGAAGTGCTGAGGCTCCCTTCAGGCTGCTCAAATTAAGGGCTTTCTGATGCATACAGACCCTGGCTTCTTAACCTGGGACACGAAATGCCAGTGCATTACATTCCTGCCCGAGTAGTCTAAAGTTACCAACACATGCGGGAACCTACCACATACAACCTGCACGCAACCATTCGGAAAGAAGAGAAAAAACGTTCAAAATCCTGTTGATTTGAAATGGAAAGCATCAATGAGGTTATGCTAAAAAAAAAAAAAAAACCTCCTGTACGAGATAAACCTCCTGAGACCATCATAGCAGGCAGACAAACAGAAATGCTGGAAACCACTTCGTTATTTAAAGGAAACTGTTCAGCATTCCAAATGACAAGCATTGAATGTAATTCTGGGGGCTTTCCTTTATATCAGCATAGTTTAAATTTGAATTCTTTTTCAACGCAGATAAGATGAAGACTCTCTCACAACAGAAAGAGCGATCCTCGTGGAAACTAGTTTGTGACTTACAGGTGTCGAACTATGGATTCAGCGCTTCACTGCCCCTACAAGCCTATTAGCTAGGCCTGGGAGGAAAAGCAGGTAAAACGATTCATAGACATAAAAAACGGGGGGGAGAAAAAACGTATGCGATCCCTAGGACCAATAATTCATTCTTACGAAAAAAGTTATCCACACACACAAAACATTCCCAAAGAACTCCTAAATAAAACACACAGCATGGATACATCATGAGGCATTGTAGGATTTAAATTTTGGCAAAAGAAATGAAATCAGAAGCCGTCTTACCCATCTGCAGTCTTCTGATGCTTTCCCAAGGCTTGTTCTAACCAACAAGCAATGACAGCTGACCTAGCAGGCAACATGGCACCCATCGTGCACTACGGCCAATATAAATTACTCAAGGCCTTCAACTGGCCTTCAGCTACATCTCATGATCAGACTGTTTGTTAATCACAGCAATCACTTAACCATTACATAAAATTCCACAGATCCCAAAACAGGAAAGAACGGTTAATTCTCAAGCGTACCTGGAGTTCACTATGGGTGCCATGCTGCGACAGGCACAGTGAGTATCATAGGATAGGACAGGAGAGAGACCAAGAAAAAGAATTCAGAAGACATGGGAGGACAAGGAGAAAAGGAGGAATCAGGGAGGAGAAGAAGGAAACATCCTACGTTTAAGAGGGTCAGTCGAGAGCAAATGACTAGCAGCCTCTGAATCCTCTAAACAACTTACCTCAGCTACAGTAAGAATAAATTAATTTTAGCAAGTGTGGATTAGAGCTGGGCAATATATATCAATAATCAGTGACATACAAGTAACCAAGTGTTATCTAACGGCGACTACCCGGCGAATGCTGCATGCGTTGGTGAGGTAGGCTTACTCTACACACAAATCAAGACTTCTGATCTGAATTACAATTAAAAAAAACAAAAATTAAATGATACAGGGGGGTAACAGTATGTAAATAACAATGGTGGTGTGCAGCTAGGTCTTACCATAACTGAATTACATGATCATAATTATACCCAACTTGCCAATCAATTGTGTACCGTTAAGCACAATCTCCAACACCCCCCCCCCCCAACCAGATAGCAAGTCTTAACACTGGCTCTTAAGCGGATTATCTGTAAAATACTTTCCCCTGCTTTCATGGTTCTTTCGGTTTAAAAAAAAAGGGTTCACTTGTGGGGTGCTGGATAACTGAGAATTATTTATCCCGATAATTTTTAAAATTAAGATATTTCATTTTATTTTCGCCCAGCCCTGGTGTGGATATGACAGAACTTTACCACTACGGCAACAGCTGCAAGTGAATGCACTAAATTAAAATGCTCTAGTGGTCGATCTGTGCAACATTCAGATTAACAAGTAAAAAAAATGGCGTGTGGTAACTTAGGAGCAATAAAACTGGTTTTATTAGTCTAGATGCACAAACGACTATTTGGTTAAATAATCCTTTTCTGTCCAATTAGTTAAAGACTACCTGAGCTGCACAGCTAGCCTCAATTCTCCAAAGCAAGCTTCATAAGCTAAGCTTGACATGTGCGCATTCTGATTCTGGGTTTTTACTGGATTAAAACTTTTACTGAATTAAAATTTAAGGACAGTTTAAAGATCAGGTGGGGAAACTTCAATCTGACCCTAAAAACTGACGTAAGAGGAGCAAAACATTAAAAAAATAAGGTACTTAACATGGCACATTAAGCATGGAATGAGAGTTAAAGGAGGCGAAAGGAAGAAGGGACGAGGAGCAGAAGTGGACAGGAACAGACGTCTTACCTGGAGAGTCTTCAGAGCGCAGCGTGCTGTGGAAGGGCGCCCCCTGCTACAGTATAGGCTGCAGCCAAAATCACTGCAGTGGTTAATTGTTTTTCACACTGGCCATTTACATAGCAGGACTCACACAGGTTCACTGGGCTCCCCGAGTCCCGCTGGCATGGTCCAAGCACTTAGGGTGGGCGGGACACATTTCTTGCGAACAAATGCCGCACTAACGCCCTGGTTAATTCCAGTACCGCAATTATGAAAAGTTGTGAGTGCGTCTCAGAGCCTGTTGCCCCCATTGCAAGTCCTCCAGAAGGGGGCGCCCAAGATGTGTAAAGAGGAAATGAAAGCTCATACTTACATCCTATCCATGTAACTTTTTCCAAAGCTCTGAGATTCATCTTGCTTTAGTCACCATATGATCTCTATCATAATGGTGGGGTTTAATGAATAGATTAGCTTGAAGGGAATTTTACATTAGGTCCATGCATTTTGTGTGGTGAATGAGCCCTAACTTATTATTCACACCTCCCTGTGTCTCCCACAGATTAACATGAAACGCATTTCTACAGCTGAGTCATCTTTTGGGAAATTAAATCGTAAAGGTAAACTCCTTGAGTTTGTAAAGGTGACCATCTTCCTCACACTGTGATTTTTCCTGAGTAGTGTTTACCAAATCCATTACAATGGCAAAATGGTTACATTTCTGGTACTTCCTCAAAAATGAAATTTAATGTGAGATTGTTTTGGCAACCCCAAGCAAAATTTAAGCTTCAGCAGATGTGCAAACTGTCATCCAAATGAAAACTGTCACACAAATCTGATGGTGGGATTACAGTAACCTGCGTAAACTACACATGAACAGATTCCAAAGTTCAGACTACAAGACACAAACAAGCGTGCATTTTACCTTGTGAGTATCTCGGAATTTACTGATCTCTCGGGAAATCAAGTCTCTCTTGTCTTCCTCCATCTCAATGGCATTAATATCCTCCTGCAACCAAAACCAATCATATTAAAAAAATATTCAGTTCTACTAATTTTTTTAATCACGTTCAGTGATGTGTTCTCAAACATGAACCAAAATTATATCAAGTCATACATATTAATTCTCATAAGCAAAACCTATTTGAGAAGGAAAAAAAGTGTGTAAATGCCCTCTACAGTTTAATGAAAGGTTTAGACGTAACTGGTTACACCTATGAAGAGAATGCAGCCAGGCTTCCTGAAATTTCAGCTTTTTCTCATTCAAAGGGTGAAATCAAGACAAATAATTTGTGCGCACCTTTCACCTAACACTTTGTGGGAATTCCATCTGCATCTATTATAGCAGTAAGTCAGTTCAGATAGATCTAAATTTTGTAGTTTTATCCCACCCTACTCAACAGTTCAAGTTCAGTCGAAAGAAACATCTGCAAACCAACTGGGCTCTTCCTGGGTAATGATTTTAAGTGAATACTTGGTTGTGCTGACTGTTATTACAGCAAAACTCCTTACCTTTCCAACAGAGGGAAGCAAGTTCCATGCCAATACCTTTTGTATTTTCCAAGCTATTCATTTTCCCATCTATGCTATCCAACAAGTCTTCCTAAAAAAAAAAAAAAGGCAGCCCTACAGCCAAATGCTGCCCCCACAACTGACAACAGGGGTGGGTTTCGACTTACGTGCACTACAAGTAAAAATTTTACATTGTGTTGTGACGCAATGCGTAGAAATTCCACATCAACTACGCAATCGTGAGATACGCCCAGCACTTCTTGGGTGTTCTCTGTTAGAAGCACTGTGCTTCTTGCCACCCCAGCCCAGAGCACAAACTTGTGAACATCACACAAAAAATTGTAGCATACAAGGAGTGGCCAGTTACGGCAACACACTGCCGCTGGCTGCAAGTAACCTGCCACGTGTCCCCCACTTAATTTCAGTGAATACACTGGAAAACCACAAACGTCAACAGGGATCTATAAATGTTTGCTGCCCATTATAAGTAGCATGTTTTGTACTCAAGTTTTGCGAAGCGCGTCTTAGATTAGTAATCTGATAAATTCAGTGAATTTTGGTGATTAAGTTCTAGCAACTAGATTCTTAATTCAAAACGGATTTAGAAATGCAGGGCTTGCATTTTTAAGATCAGTTTTAATAATCAGTACACATAAAAAGCTGAAATGAATTTTGAAGGGGGGAAATACTGCTGCTTTTGCACACGCCCGACGATTTCTGCTGGAATGTGTGAGATCATACTCAAAGCAACTGGAGCCATGCAGAACTTCATTGAGAGCAACTCGGTCATGTGGTGAAGACCCAACCCACAGACGTAATTGTGGAAAACAGGAAGCACGTGTGAAGTGGACTCACTTCCTCCTTCTTCTCCTTTCGTTTCTTGCGGTGGTGGGTGTCAGCGTCCTGAGAAGGAGCGTTGAGCTCGCTGGAGTACTCTCGAATCAGGCCCTCGATCGCACCTTTCACTATCTGGTCCCGTCGCTTCATCTCCTCATCTAGCACTTCCTCTTCGTCTTCCTTCTCTCCATCCTCTGCCTTCCCTGTCTATTGGGGGGAAATATGAAGATGTAAAACAACATCAACAGTGTTCCATTACAAAAAAAGTAGGAAATGAGGAATGATGGTTCTGAAGACAGTCTTGGTAAAAACTAGGATGCATACACTGTAATGCATCCACTGCAATACATACCCCATTGGAGTTTTTCTTCTTTGCCTTCCACTCATCCAGTTGTGCCTTGGTCTTTGCATCCACCTTTACAAGCAATTTCTTGTCACCTATTTGGAGCTCATGTAGAAGCCGTAGTGCACGTAGCGTGGACTCTGGTTCTTTATATTCACAGAATCCAAACGCTTAAAGGAAAAGCAATCATATTACATCAGTCAGCCAAGAACTTAGCTTATTAATATCCAGGACGATGACAGTTTGGCAGAAGAGGGAGAAAAATTTAAACTGTTGGACAACTTAGACAGGAAAGATGACAAGAAGGGCACTGCTTCATAACTTTAGGCAACTCAACTGGTCAAAATGCAGTAACTATTGCTTAAGAAAAAAACTAGTAAACTAAATCGAAATAAGCAAAAAGGTCATTTTTATAGCTCGGCTTTACTCCCACTCTAGACATACAATATGGGGAACCTGTTCTGCTACTTATCCTTGACAAGTACTGACCCAGCATGCAAGTGTCCATTCAGCAGCAACATCAGCAGATTAGTAAACCCAAAACCAGTGAAAGGGTCCAAATGAAAAGGTCTGAATATGAAGATATACAGAGGAAGGAGGGGAAAATATTTCAGAAGTGTTGTACCTGTTTTATTTTTACCTTGAAGTTTTCCAGAGGCTCCCTGAACCCTCTTCCAGCTCAAGACCAAGCCACATTTCTGCAAAGAATAAACAGTGTTTTGCTATAGATGTTTGTTGGGATGACAAGGCCAGAAAGACATATTTACAACAGGTACGTACAAGCCATCTATTCTAGGCATTATCTTGTAAAGTAAAACGTACAGAATATTTTACTTTTTATGCACTCAGCAGTCACTGACTATATCAGATAAATGAGAATATGGACAAAACAAAATGGAAGACTCTCTGGAGTGAATAGAAGGATTCCATTACTGCACACACAGCTCAAAGTAAGAAGCTGATCTATCCTCTATCATGTGCTTTATATACCAACTCTTTCCTTTAAGAAAATGATAGGAGTGGTTAAATACTTATTAATCTGGTGGCCAAATGAAAACATTTAAACCACTAGACCTAAGGTGCTCTGTACCACCAGAGAATAAAAATATATATCATGGCAACTAATGAAAGCAGAAACATACTCATGACAGAGAGCTGAAATGTGCCAAGATATCACCATAAGTGAATCCTCCAGGAACTTTTACACTGAATAATGCATGCTAGGGGGAACAGTGCAAAAAGCAAATAAACACTTAAAAGGGCATTTAAGTCATTACCGTCTAATACCGTCATTTCATTGCAGATTGTGCTTTAAAAATCCTACACAACCCTACACATACCATTTTTACAGTAAGCTGCTGCGCCTTTAAATTGAATAAATCTATTATAATTATATATACACTATACTCATACTGGCATTATAGTGCCAAGCCTAAAAATTACAAAAACATGCATTTTACATCTAAAATCTAACAAGAATTACCATTATTCAAACTTAGAACTGTTTTAAGCATTGGTATATTAATCTAACATAAAGATCCCCTCAGGATCAGAAAAACAAACCAAAACGGTACAAAAAGACTGCACTCACTGCAAGCAGTTGTCTGATTAGCATGTCCGAAGCCTTTTCCGAGATGTTCCCCACAAACACTGTGGTAGTGGGACCCCCACTATCCTCAGTCTCCTTGACCCGTGTTCCAGTGGTCTCCTTACGGGGGCCCATGGGCTTCCCTACCATCGACATCGTGGTCGGCACTAGCACCTGTCGTAAAAAGCGCTTTTCGATTAAAGGACAAAACAGAAATCCTCTGTATTGCAACCACCTAACATTCCAAAATGTTCCCCGCAAAACAAAATGTATATTTCTACTCAAAGTCTACTGCAGGCCTATCACTACAAATTCACATTAATTCCAAGATTAAAACCACAAACAAATGCAATACAATTGAAAAAGAAACTGTAGTTATTTACTGTGGGGGCTGGAGTCATAAGGCCCATGTGGACAGGAATCATGGGTGTTCCTGAAAGAGAGAAGCGACTAAATGAACTGCACTTCAATGACCAAAGGTACGTCAAGCATACTACTTTTGTATATGCATAACTGAACTTCACACAAACGCATCAGCTGATTTGTCAAATTTTGCACAAGGGGTCCAAAATAAATTCAAAGAGGAATTTTCTAAAAGTCATTATTTTGAAGCATGGATAAGGTTTATGTACATCTCATCTTCACACAGCTGTTTCTACAGAGGGTTGATGTGACACAATGCCAAGCAGGTCAGACATCTTTTTCCATGGCTCCAGAGTCGAGCTTCCACTGGGTGACCCCCAGATATTCCCATGCAGCTGAGAGATATAACCTCTCCAGCATACCCTGGGTCATCTCCGGGCTTCCGCTCAGTAAGACATGCCCAGAATAGTTCGGTTGGGAGCCAACTTGATATATGTGAACATGTATGAAACAGATTAGACCTAATAATATTCTCAGAGTATGTAACCTGTTAAACTGTATTTTTGTACTTACCTGGTGGCACTGCTGGAGGAAACCCTGCAAACTGCGGAGGAGGGATCCCAGGGGGCAGTTGGGGTATCCCAATCTGTTGTCGATTGAGGTGAGGTGGGTAAGACATCTTCGCTGTTACCGACCTGCGACAGATAAATTGATTACGACCTAAGCTGGTCAGCCTTCTCAACAAGAACCACGTAATTCTTCTACAGTTCCTTCACAAATTGCTAGCATACAATATAAATTCATGAATCATGCCCGAAGAGCAAACTAGACAATCATGCACATAGTTAATGTACTGACAGCACATCACTCAAACCACCGGTCTGTTTACCCAATATGTGATTCCACGGTGACAGTGAAAATTAACGTTCTCAATTTTCCAGTCAGCCAATATCTAGAACACCTGTACGATCAAACATGTAGTAGCATTTACATTTTTAAATGTTTAACTTTCCTACAAAATGATCTGTAGACACTACACTTTAGAATTTAGATTTCGACTAAAGCGAAACATGCTGGGGGACAATTACCCCGCTGTGGGACACCTAAATCCAGAGCTTGCGGGCGAGGCCTAAGAAAACTCCCGGTAGGGAGAAACCGCACAATGGCAAAACAAGTTCTAACGAGTTAGTTAGTCAGCATAACGAAAACCACACACGCCAAGTCATTTTACCCGGCGAAACACGTGCAATGAAGCGTTTAAAGAAGCCGTAGTGTAAAGACGGCCACACCACGAAATGACTGTCGGAGCCCGCTGTATGGCAAAGCTAACTAGCTAGACAGCCCGGCGACTATGTGGTCGAGTTAAAATCATATATAAATTACCGACTTGCTTCAATTTCAGAATCCAATCGAATTGCAACTATGGTTCTTTAAAGACGCCAATACTCTGTTATTATCTACAAATAAAACAATATTAATTATCTTTGCTTTCACAATAACTTGACCCGCAGCAAAAATGGCGGCTTTGGTTTTGTCGTCCTCGACGGATAATACTTCTGGATACCGATCAAACTTAACCATCTTTATTGTAAATATCTTACGGACTTAGTACTACAAGATTTTCACTTTACTCAAACTATGACTTACCCCAAGGCAGGCGGCTAGAATACAATACAAAGAGACCTTGGTTTACCGGGGATTACGATGATAATTACCCACGACGTTAGCTTCCCTCGCAGTCTTTCCGACACCTACAGCTTAGGACAACCTTCTATACAACACTATAGACATGTATTTCAAAGTGCTTTCCGCCGTTTGTGCCGCATTGCAATATGGGATGCAAAAGCATGCTTGGAGGTCCACGCACACTACCACTATCCTGCCACTTGGGGGTGACAAGGAGTAATACCGTATTTCAAAATACTGTATTAAATGTCACGTATATCAGCTGCATTTAAAGCATCCCTGTTGGTATGTAAAGTACGCTTTCTTTCTTTCCGATTGTTTGTAGTGTTGTGTCATTTGTGGCTGTACCTGTCCTTCTGGCTACATTTCTATTCGTTGTTCTAATTTCTTTAGAAAACCTTATATTTCTCGTTTCCATGTGCGATGCTCTGTTTATACATTTAAAAATAATTTTATGCTAACGTAAATACGTCATAAAATTAACTGTGTGCTGCCATTGAAATCTGTTCTTTCTGCCGATATTCTATTTCAGCGGACAATTAACCATTGACAAATTATTATTCAGTCTGCTTAAGTCTGACACAAGATGTTGTCTTGTTTGTACGAATACATCAAATGCTTTAAATATAATAAAGATGTAGTAAAATGTGTCAAACTGTGCTTTCATTGCTTATTGTGCTTTAAAAATCCTACACTAAAAATGTTAATTTATTGTTATTCATTTAATTATTAAGTAGAAAATCCGTTGTTGTGATATCACTTCTTTTGAATATTTGTAGGACAAACAAATGTATAGTTTATTGTTTAAATATTATAAAGGACTATGCAGTATTTTTGAGGGCAGACATCATGTAGAGAGCAGTTTATGTATTTGACTATTTAAACTGTACATATGGAAAAAACATAGAATGAATTAATAAAGAATGAACAGAAAATGAATAAATACAGATGTGCATAATACAGATGGCCAAGTTAATAAGACATATAGACGTATAGTATCGGAGGAACAGTAACATGTCTCATTCGACAGGCATGTTTTTGTGATGTATGCAACATTTAACATGAATTTAAGCAGCATGTGGCTCAGTGGGCTAAGCCTGTGTGCCTGTAATCAGAAGGTCAGTGGTTCAAACCCAGCCTCAGCATGCCTGTGGGTCCTTGAGTAAGGCCCTTAACCCCCAGCTCACTGGGTGCCCCAACAGGTGGCTGCCCCTTGCGGACAGCTTGCTCTACAAAGAGTAAGTTGAGGGAGGCATAAAAGGAATTTCCCCATGGGGACAATAAAGGATTGATTATTATTATCATGCATTTAAGTCATAAATGTCACTCTAAGTATGTGATTCCAATATATATAGATCCACAAACCTGTGATGTGGTAGAAAATTACTGAAAGATAAACCATGCCATAAAGAACTGTGAAACGATAGAGGTATTAGATGATAAAGTCCATGATTCCAGGTTGTGGAAGGAAATAATGTTATCTGTGTCTTCTTTAAAAGACAGAATTAAGGTCCCCCCCCCCCCCCCACCC
>JAODUD010000026.1:11627132-11645036 GCA_026784285.1 Stomatorhinus walkeri
GAAAAAATGTTATCTTTGTCTTATTTAAAAGAAAGAAATAAGGTCCCCCCCCCCCCCCACACACACACCTATTCTGAAATGCCATAGTCAAAAACAACATATTACATGTTCCTTGAATGGCGTGATGGCTCCGTGATTCCAGTGCTTCGTCACACATTTAGGAATGTGTGGAATTTGCATATTCTCCCTGAGGTTATACGGTGTGGTTTCTCCCTGTTCATTCCAGTTCCCTTCTGTAGTATAAAGGCACGAAGGCAAGATAATTACCATATTTTAATTGCCCTGTGATGGATTGGTATCCTGTCCAGTGTATCCCAGCCTTGTCTACTATACATCATGGGAAGGGGTCCAGAACCTCCCCTCCACCCCCTCCAAAAATACTGGCTAAATGGATTGAAGATGGATGGACTTTATGTCATATGTAAATTAAATTTAGGCATACCTTTCGTTATTAAATATTCAGTGTCATTGACTGGGTGTGTTAAAGATGATCAACCCAGGTCGGCCACCTAGTGACCATTACATGATCCTTGCACCAGGCGGTAAGACATGACAGTCTTATTTTTAATGAATATGTGCGTTTATTAAATTATTGCACACTCTGGAAGCATGCCCGCTGAAGGTGGGTTCGGGGTTTGGAAGTTACTGATTCCTCTCCTCCGTTGTCTTCAATCGCTCTGTTTGTCAGTGATGGGCAGTAGCGCCGCTACATGTAGCGAAGCTATTAGTTTACATTTTCTAGGAGCTTGCCTGTAGCATCGCTGATTTCTGAATCAAATAACTTTCCAGCAGTTACGTAATTTTTTTGATCAAGTAGCGACGTAGCGTCCATAAAAGATACAATTTCCAGGACAATTTCATTTGGTACTAAATACAATGTAGTTTGTTTACTAGAGTACTGGTTTACCTAGTAGTAAGCCATAATAATAACCATAAAAATAAGTAAGCCATAAAAATAACTATTTTTTGTTTTATTGCCAAAAGTAAGCTTTTATTTATGTCTCGATGCTTCACATAAAGCAATGTCTACACTGTCTTAAATCATGGGTTGTTCTTTAATAAATGTCTTAACCAGTGTACCTGTCATTTGGCACTGATCTGAAGTTAGGTTGGTACAACGTGAAGTAGCTTCTGATGTATTAAGCCACTTTTGCCATATTTGTGTAACTTAGCTTGCTATATTTCTATTGGTGGTAGCTTTTGTGTAGTGAACCTTAATTTATTGTTGAGTAACTGATAGCTTAACTCACTACATTTTACAAGTAGCTTGCCCAACACTGCTTATTGTCTTCTCGTTTTCCCCGTTTCATCTGACATTCTCTATAAATAATATAATAAATGGTTGCCTTACACGCGTGTCACAACACACACACTTTGGGGCGACTATAAAATAACAGGGGAAGCAGAGAATGTGACTGTGTGCGGAGCCCTTGAAGGGGCCTTTGCGACTAAATAAAATGGTCTTACTTTCGCGTGCCGACGCCTCGGTTGATTTGAGATTCTTGTAATTTCTTAGGCGTGTAAATACTGCTTGGAGGAAAATAATAACGCTGGGCGTTTCGGAACAACCTGAAAGGATCGACTTCAATAATTTATTAATTCACTGTCAAACGCGGAAAAACCGAATTGGCGATTTATTTTACCTAGAATATCTCGTTCTTTATTATTCATACAAAACCAACCCAAACAAATTTTTCTTGCGCTTAAAGCAATGCAAAATATAGATATAGCTACATGCAACTTTTTGCAAGAAGTTCAAAATTACCATTGAGCGGAAATACCGTTTTCTGTCCATTTAGCTAGACGAATCAAATTTGTTGTTTAAATACTTCCAATATGGTCGTTTTTACTGGGTTAAATTATTTTTCCTAAACATTAATATAAGCTTGACTCATTGGTTATACTGGCACGGGCATCTACTGATTTCAATCAGAACACCCGAACATATCTGACAAAAACGTATACTTAATATACCGCGTTTCGGGGTATGTTTTCTGGCCATTCGCCAATACTGTGTTTGTTAGCTTCTGATGTAAACGGAGCTGTCCAGAGACACGTTGTGACAGTCCCCGGTTTTATTTTAGCCCGTGTGGAAATTTCCGCCATGGATAAACAGCAATGGTCACCATGACGCGGAAAGAGTGTCTGACACGCCCCCAAACAAGCCCACTGGCTTAAGCTCTTGCATTGGTTCATAAGAAGGTGTGTCACCGAATCAGACGCAGGTAGGCGTTTCTTCGATTATTGCAATTTTATTTTAAAACGAATACTTTGAAGTTTATCTATACATTTCTTTGGTTGAACAGCTATAAAAGTTCTGTTTTTGCAGTAGCAGCTAAACTCAATTTTTGCTGTACATTGTACAAATGTGCACGTTTTGAACCGGCAGTGCTGCCGTCTCATGAATATGAATTAGGTTGGAGGTTTAAGACGTAAATTCCCTCCGCACTTGCAGAATCTGTGAGAGCGAGACTGTAAGGAAGTGTTAGCCGAAGATTTTATTTATTTATGTATTTATTTATTTATTATAAAATATCCACTTGGAAATTTAGCATCTAAGTTTCAGCTCTTGTTTGAGGAAATATTTAACATTTGGGGACAAAAAAGACAAATGAAATGGCTCTGAGCGGGTCGCTGCTTCGTCTGTTCAGGACGCATCTCCGCGGCGCCGCGCACCAGCATGTTCGGGCACATTCTGTGGCTATTTTAGGAGCGCCATTCTCTAAGGGACAGGTGATGGAGATTGAAGTGCAGTAATATTAGCGTGAATTTAACCAGCCGCTCATTAATTGAATCCTGCGGCTTTTTGGGAACCGGAATACGCGGAAATGTAACGGGTGTTTTTTTCCATTTCAGAAAAGAAGAGGAGTAGAGCATGGACCAAAGGCGATCAGGGATGCGGGTTTGGTTGAGAGGCTATCCAGTTTAGGTGAGGATATAACTGCTTATATATATACTAATATGTTCCTTTTTTATTAACACGTAAATGTGTTTTATAAGGCTGTGTATTTTTTACAACTGTCTGAAGCATGTTGAAGATGGAGCATGCTTCAACGGATTTGTCAGTAGGGGCACGTCGATCAGTTATATTTCAGACCATATTTCATACTATGAAATTTAAAAAAGCTCGTTTCTCCCAGCCTATACATTAAAACCGGCTGGGACACGCAGATAAACATTTTGAAATTTTTTAATAAATTGTACTTAGTATTGATAAGTTGGAACAAATATATTGCACTCGATTTTCTGATTGATTTCAGATTGTTTCAAAAGCGATAATATTGAAGTGTTTATTAACACGGAACGCAGTGATAATATATGAAATTTAAATTAAAAGCCTAGTTTTTGACGCAATGGGCGTAGGCCAGAACACGCAGGATCCCGCTGAACTGAACTTGACGGAAGGAAACAACTGGCGGTGGAGCACAGGCAGATGCGCTTAAAGTTATTCGGGAAGCTATGGATTAATTATTTTATATAAACTGAAAAGACTTTTTGGCGAAGTCTTTTTAAATACGAGGCCCCGAAATAAAACGACATTATGGTGGTTGTAAAGATGCATCAATGCACCACTTTTTATTACTATGTTTAAATAATACTAGCCTATAAATAATAGACCTGTTATACTTGCGTCACAACTGATGTCAGTACCAGCTTGTTGGGGAAAAGTCAAGCTGTAAGTAGCCTAATATTTAAATCGGTACTCGTACTCGTTTTAATAGACATGAAACCTTTTTCTGAAATGGAAACTTCAGTCCAGCGTATTGGTTGCACATTGTCACCTAAGATCGGGAATGTCATTGTAATACAAGACGAGTTTCTTCCGCTAACACTCAGCTAGGCAGACAAACATTGAGGAGCCAAATGCTTAGCCATTCACACGTTATGTAACCAGGTCAACGCTTGTAAGATGAGAGCCCTATGTATAGACTGAATTTTCCGACGCTGGCTGGGGCACTGACATGTTTTTAAATCTAGACACAACCCCCGATATTTTTACCTGTTTTTCGCAAAGTTCGCGTGTGTATTCAGCAGTCGCGTAAAATTAGTTGTGTTCGGGCACTTTTTTTCCCCCAGGAAATGATGCAATCGCCATTGGCATTCGTCACTACTCTTTACAAATCCGCATTTAGCCGCATCTTGCGGATGGGCTGAAAGAACTCCGAAGACATCCGGGAACGTTGAGTGGTTTAGCTGCTAGTCTTATTTGCAAATGTCCATAAACTAAAGTCATTTAAAATGTAGGTTGTTCTGTGTTTTACCCAGATAAGCCACTCAGTCACCTAAGCCATTGTTACCTCACAATAAGTGTATGTGCATAAACATAAGGACACACTGTCTATATCTACTGCCTGCTGTAATAACTTTAAAAGGAAAAAAACTGAATCTGCTAAACTGTTGTGTGTAATACTGAAGAAGGGACATCACCACTCTGATAACTTGCTTCCTTTTAATGTTACAAACATTCAAAATTTCCCTTTTGTTACATATACCCTTATAATCACATGCTGATTCTCTAAATGAGAGCTGGTGTGTTGACCAGGTTTCTTCTATGTATGTTGGTGTACACTTCCTATTGCCCTCCTATGTACTCAGAATAGGCTCTGTGTCATTGCAGCCTTATTTTGTTGCATGTCGTTTGCAGTATATGCTATTTATAACTGTAGAAGTCAATGTAAAACAAAGATGGTGATTTAAAATGCACTTTACGTGATGCAAATTTTAAAACAATTTTAATAGTAAAAATACACCATTTTTTTGTAAGCTATAACCTGCAAGATAGATTCCATGGTGTTTTACTGAATTGTGAGGCGGTGTCTCGTTGCATGCCACAAATCGTAACTGCTACCTTGCGCATTGCTCATTTTAAGCTCTTAGTGATGTATCTGATTTCTTGTTTACCTCATACCATGTTTTGGATTGTGCACATTGATTTCTAAATGAATCCTAAGTTGGTCTCTGCTTGGAAAACGCAGAACATGTGCCGCCCATGTGTGTCAAAATATGGAGGAATGCACAAGTAGTCCAGCATATGGGATTAGTGTAGTGTCATCCCTTTATTAACCTCCAGAATTTGGGATTCCCACATTAATGTAGTGTTATTGCTTTATTTTGCTTCATTTGCAGAGTATCCTGTACATGACTATGGAGATCTGAACTTTCAACATCTGGATGAAGATGAGCCCTTCATGCATGTGCCATTCCCCCGCACCGTTGGCCGTGCCAATCAGCTACTGTCCTCGGCAGTTAGTAGGGCTGTGGGTGCTGGGCATACCTGCATTATGCTTGGGGGTGATCACAGGTGAGCAATCAGCAGAACAGGTACACAAAGCAGACGTCCGTGCCGTTCAGAATCGAAATGAAAGATCCGTGTAGACACACGGGCAGATGAGTGATGTCTAGTTCAGTGGACCATAGAATATAACCTAGAAAATTAATACTTGTCTTATTTGTCTATTTATAAATGGACTAATGACATCCCTTTCCATACCCTAGTTTGGCCATTGGCTCAGTTGAAGGTCATGCCCAGCAGTGCCCAGACCTCTGCCTGATCTGGGTAGATGCTCATGCTGACATCAACACACCACTTACGTCGCCCTCCGGCAACCTCCATGGCCAGTCTGTTGCCTTCCTTCTTAAAGAGCTTCGGGGGAAGGTAAGCAGATATCACAACTGCTGCCATCAGATTACTCAAATATTCCCATCCTACTGTCAGTCGCAGAATGCGTAAATACTAGGATTGCTTTATAATGTGCATTTTTCTCCCTTCTGTTTCAGATGCCTGAGATTCCTGGTTTCTCCTGGATGAAACCCTTCCTCTCCTCTACAGACCTGGTGTACATTGGCCTGCGGGATGTGGACCCCGGGGAACAGTATGTACGACATGGATGTTCGGGGTAGTTGGGAAATTGCGGTGGGGCAAACACCTGCTATCTTAAAGGGCGGGGGGGTAAAAGACGCTGGAGTCAAGAGTGGGGATAGAAAAGGATTATTGGGCACGTAAGCCTATGGGATGGAACTGGCTTTATTGAAAGGAGAATTTGACATTGTATTTGGCATTGTAGTATGGGTTTTACTTTGTTTGCGGTTCTTATGCATTTTATACTTTGTGTAAAATGTTACTGGAAGTTAATCAATGAATAGTTGTATGTGTAAATGATTTTTGAATTTGTCTGTCGTAGTTACATTTTGAAGAACTTGGGAATTCAGTGCTTCACCATGCGAGACATGGACAGAATGGGAATACACAGGGTGATGGAGATCACTCTGGATCATCTTCTCGCCAGGTAGGATGTTATCTCTCTCTCAAACATGACATATTGCGGTTTTCATCGTATTGCCAGACAGACTTATTCTGTCTGTGTCAAGCTGTCTTCAGGTATTGTTTAGAGAATAATAGTCGGAAAATGTGTTGTTCCCTAACAGCTGAAAAGTATCTGAACTTGTGGTGATGTAAGGCACTATTGGTTAGCAGTTTGTGCCCTTGTCTGAAGGGCTGACGGTTCGAATCTTAATAATCTTAGCACTGTCCGGGCGCCTCAGCTTGGCCCTTAAGCCTAGATCCTACATAAATGGGTGTCAGAGCACAGGATCTGAGCTTTGCTCACACCTGTACATGTATGTTACATAGGAAAATGAGTTGGCATATGAAAAATCCACATGTACAACTAAAATATTTTATCTGAACAACTATCATATTCATGATATGACAAGTACAATGCTATGCATACCATCTGTGCCAGAATGATAGATTGAAAAGTGCAGAAATGATTTTTAACCTTTCCAGATATCAAATGCAACTTGTGTTTTGTCTTCTTCCCTCAAAAGGAAACAAAAGCCAATTCATCTAAGTTTTGATATTGATGCCTTTGATCCTTCTCTGGCCCCTGCTACTGGGACGCCTGTAAATGGAGGACTGACCTATAGGGAAGGTATCTACATTACAGAAGAGATTCATAACACAGGTAATGACAATTCAGTTCAGTTTATTTTTCTATAGCGCCTTTCACAACAGTTGCCCTAAGGCACTTTACATGGGTGTGTTGCAATGTAGTAATGCATCATATATAATAGAATAATGCAAAATCAGGGAAAAGGAAAACAAAGAAAGAATGAAAGCAAGCTAGCAATGCATTCTAAATGATGACATGAAAATTTTAAGAAATTGTGCAGTGGTACTTTATGGATGTAGTACAATAATCATAATTATCACCTTTTTTGTTATTATTGTGTTTAATGCTGATTGTAAACCCACAAGTCCTGATTTGACACACGTGCTGATTTGATGTTTTGTACAGGACTGTTGTCTGCCATGGATGTGGTGGAGGTGAATCCTGTTTTGGGGGCAAGCCGTGAGGCAGTGAAAGCGACTGCGGGACTGGCAGTAGATG
This sequence comes from Stomatorhinus walkeri, assembly GCA_026784285.1. Classification (NCBI taxonomy): domain Eukaryota; kingdom Metazoa; phylum Chordata; class Actinopteri; order Osteoglossiformes; family Mormyridae; genus Stomatorhinus; species Stomatorhinus walkeri. Next base: position 11,634,524 of record JAODUD010000026.1, read on the forward strand.
TCATCGCGTCGTCCCTGGGGCAGACACGAGAAGGCGCACACATGGCCTTTCAGGAAATACCATCCCCTAAGGTGGACACAGAAAAGCTGTGTCTTTAAACCTAAAGCTTTAGCTGTAGCTTACAGAGACTGGGGACTTGTCATATCTCACCACTTCTGCATTCCAGATACCTCCACAAGGAAAAACCTGTTCGCGCACCTGGCTGAACTAAAGTCAAAACAAACTTATTTTTCCAGCGTCTCGATTAAACTTTAACCTTGGTCCATCACTTAGACATTACAGTGCATCAGACAGTTAGGATATAGTCATATGGGTAAACAGTGTACTCCTTTTAAACTTTTTTTTTTTTTCCAACCAGGATTAGCCGGTTGGTCATTGGACCCTAGAATTCTCTAGCAAGTAGCACATGTACCATTTGGGTCCCTGCAGTAATAAGATTTTTGCACTTTGGGCCAGTGGTGATTTCTTATGTAATTTCTTGAAATTATTGTATAGTAATTTAAATGATGGACTTTTTTTTGTAGATGACTGATTTTTACTTTAGCGATATTATAGTTGTCTTGACTCTGTCATTTAATATGTAAATATGTCAAGTCACTTTTCTTAGACTATGAAATAAACTTCCTTTTGTTTATCAGTGCTGTCCATAAAAAAAACCTGTCATTTGCTTTTAGTTTGCAAATCAGAATCTTTGGTTGTTTCCAACATAACCTCCAAGCCTTTCTGCAACTGATAACCAGCTCTGTTTTTGACAGAGCACTTCACGTGTGAATAGCCGTATCATCTATTTATGACCTTGATACACTATCGGTTCTTACTGAAATTAGTTTTCCAGAAAGAAGTATTGTTTGTCTGAAAATAGATATAACTAATCGGCGACGTTAAGTTCCTTAAGTGTGCCATTTTATTTTCTTGTTCACGATTGCTAGTAAGAGGGTAGATGAGAATGACAGGCTCTGCGGACATCCATGGTGCTAAAGTAGGGGTTAAGTCTTAGATTAAACCATGAGTATTATCTTATGTCCCTATCCTGTTCTGGACTTGTGCCATTGGAGGGAGGCCTGAAGCAACCTGGAACTACTAGAGGGATTGTATCTCCAAGTTGGCTTGGGAATCTCCAACACGATTTAGTTTCTGGCCGTGGAAAATGACATCTGCATGTTGTGACCTGTTTGGCATGCTGCAAGCACAACCCTCCACTGGAAACATGGTGGTAAAATGATTTGAATTTTGACAAAGAATAAAATCTGTTCAAGGGTATGGTGTTTCTAGTCTCAGTTGTTGCTTGTTGACCAACAAGTTGAACGGCGGTATGATAGAGGATGGAATGCACTTTCAAAAGTCAGAATTACTGCTTTATATGGCAAATTCCTTATGTGATGGTTCATGTCCCACAAGCAGCAAGAGACGTGAGGAAAACTCCAAACAAGGAACATGATCACTGCAAATGGAGGCTAATCTCAATGAAATATAGATGCTTTTCTTAAAATGTTTTAATTAAAAATATTTTAGCTGAGAAATACCATTTTTTTTGTGGAAACAAGTAGGCCTGTTTATAATATAGTGTTATTGATTAATTACTTCTGTTAATCTTGTCAGAATGATGCATTACAATTCATATAGACTAGTAGTTTTCACTGCTAAACAGATCTTTAACTTATACTGAACATCGAATAGAATAGTAAGTTTTTTTCACGGATTTTTGTAATCAACACTAGTATCCGTGGTAGGCCTAAAGTGGCAGAGAACAGGTATTAATTAATGGTAGAAGTGATAAGCAATGACACGTTCTTCTAGAAGCAATATGCAAACAATATAAAAATAACACGATCTGGAACAGGTGCCCACTTCATATCTTGTTTCTTGGGCAAAGCAAAGGCGCCAACACGCAAAAAACTTACCAAGTTTTGTGAAATTGACTATTTCAATTCACGAATTACATGCGTAATCTGCAGCATAACTGCGGAGTTAAGACTAATTTGAAATTATGAGCCTTGTTAGATGAATGTTGATGCTTGGCACATGCATCAAGCGTCAGTATTGAGCGAAAAACTACAATCCCAAAGTTCTGTGCGTGAGGAGGCGTAGTTGAGTGACAGTACATACGGTGTTGAGGATATTGGTTAATGTACGGCAGCCTGCAAACCTGTATAGCCTGCCTTCTTTAGCATTTTAAAAACTATTGGAAATGTTTGTATTACTGTTAACCGCAGGTTTGGGAATGGTTGTTCTCCTATCAGTTTTATTTGCTCCTCACATCAGGTATGTATAATGTATCCAATAACTGCATGCAGATCATCTTCTTCTTTTTGATATTACCGGAATACCCGTTTTACTGCTTTATTTCTCTGAGATTAAGCATAAACTTGACACAATTTACAGCATTATGTAACCAAAGACTTGTTTTATAACGTCGTTAATGTTTTTGATATAACCGCAGAGATGCTGTGTAATGCCTGTACGGTGACATACACACAAAGATTTTCGTTTAATTATTTGAAGCATTTGTAGGTTATGGTTTTTCAGATAATTGTGTTGCTTTTATACTTGTGAAATAATTCATTTATGGACGGCCACCATTCAAAAGCTGCCTTTTCATTTTTCCACCTACTGAACGATTTGCCAGTGGGAGGAGTTACAGCATATGTCACTATTTGATTGGTTACATCAGTTTTTGCGTAATATGACCCGACTGAGAAATGTTCCGAAGTCATAAGCATATAATATATAACAAAGGCTTGTCCTGTTATTGAAATGTTATTTCGGCGAGTGGTCGATATTACATGAATATTAAGACAGTATTACATGCAGGTGGCCTTAATTCGCTGAACTCTTCCTTCCTCCGTCAGCATCTCATAGTTGTAATAAATATGGATCGGAGACGTAATCCGCTGGTACCAGGACTCAGTACATTATATGTGATAATTACGTAACCCGATCCACTACTTCAGAAGTGATGCTAGATGTTATGTTTTCCCTGTTCGTTTATACATTGGTGGCCTGGATATTTATGAATTGAATGTACTTCATGCCCCAGTTTAGTAGGCTGCCTTGGACAGTTACTTAAAAAGACATAGCTTTATGTTTTTTTTTTTGTTGGCTGGTTATGTTTGATTAACTGGCGCGTCTTTAAGAATCAGGTGGTGCTAGGGGAGTTTTAGCTGTAGAGCAAAGGTTGTTGATCCTGGGTGGGGAAGGGGGATAGAATAGTGATACTTTTATACATTCTTGTGCTGCTTTATGCTGGTCAGGGTCTCAGATAGCATGCCACATAAGGCTGCAGCAGACCCTGGACGGAACGCCAGTCCATTACAAGGCACACACGTGTACACAGTCACACACGCAATCATACTTTATGGGCAATTTAGGGACACCACTTATAGCTTTTTTAGCACTGTGGGAGAACATTCAAAGTCCACGCACACAAAATAAAGACAGGAGTCAAACAGCCGACTTTAGACACATGGGTGAGTTCCATTCCTCCAGGGCTGAGGGCTGCAGTCCCTCCTTAACCTTTTTTTCCTTTTGCACTCTGTGCTGTATGAACTTTGCTCCAGGGACCTCCGTGACCCTGCTCTGGATAAACATGGAAGACTGATCGATCAAAATTGGATATTTTAACTACATTAACCTGACATTTTATCTAACACAACGTACAGTAGAGAGAAAGGTTATAATTTATGTGTGCTCCCTGGGATTCGAACCCACATCCTTTACGTTGTTATCAGAATGTTGAGCTACAGGAGCTGAAATAAGCATCTGTGGAGACTGTTATATGGGCTGGAAGTGATGTGGCAGAGTCTGAGCTTCAGTGGGCTTTACACCTGCAGAAAATATGCCGCTGGGGGGGTATGTATGTCCCAGGTCCGACTGGATGGGAAGACAGCGCTGATCACCGGAGCAAATACGGGGATTGGCAAGGAGACGGCACAGGATTTAGCAGCACGAGGTAGCACCCACAGGCTAAAATGCATAAATTGTAATTCAGGTTTAAGCAAATGCTACATGCTACATGTTAATTATCTATAAAATTGCACCTGGAAAAACACCCATTCAGTGAAAAAAAGTATTAAATATTTTTGTCTTCTTAATAAAGATTTGCTTCTTTTGTTTTCATACGAGTTATTTAAGACGGCTGCCATTTGTTTGAATGAAAATACGTTGAATGTTTTCATATAGAAACCACGGCAAAGAAGGTTCTTTTTCTATCCAGGAGCTCGGGTTGTGCTGGCTTGCCGAGATGTGGAGAAAGGTGAAGAGGGGGCGATCGACATCCGCTCCAAGGTGCCGGGGGCAAAGGTTGAGGTGCGAGAACTCGACCTGGCTGACACCTGCTCTATTAGAGCATTTGCACAAAGATTCCTCAAAGGTACTCAGCACCTGTTCCAAGACACTGTGGACAGTGGTTCCATTTCCTGTGTGTTAAGATAAAACCTTCAAACGCTAGGGCTGGGCAATTATTCACATTTTAATTTGACTTACGATTTTGGCTTCCAGTGATGATCAAAACAAAATAATCTAAATAAAACCATTATTGTGCCACATTTTATTTTGCAACGTTGCTTTCATTTTGTCTTGTATTGTCTAATACACACCTTTTTATGTGTCTCTCAGCTGAATTATATTTAGAGTTCAAGGAAGTCAATGAGGAATCCTGTCAATTATGATCTCAATGTTAGAATCACCAAAATAACTGTGATTATGATTTTTGCCATAATTGAGTAGCTCTGTCAAACACTGGGGATGTATTCAATGCACAGCGGTGACCTTGAACAGTTACAGAATGAGGCAGGCTTAAGTGAAGAAACCGAGGTGATCAATACCCATGTATAACAGCTAATGGCAGTGAAGGGAACTGCGTTATCTCGTCTTCCTCTGTTATATCCAAAGCTGTTTTTACACACTAAATATGACACAGAAGTCAGGTCCAAGTTGACATAAAAATGACTGTTTTCTAATGTTTTAAGGTAACACAGACGTGAGAGTACCTTTTCTATACCAAACAGACATTCATTTGCCGTCTCTGATGATATTCGTGGACTTTTTTTTTAGTTCATTATTGGAATTCCAACAGTAATCTCAAGTCAGAAAACAATGAACCGTATGCGCATTACGGTGCTCTGTACTGTTAAATAGCATAGATTCAGTGTGCCAAATACCCGTCAATACTTGGGGGGGGGTCTCCATCTCCCTATTGTTGCACAATACCGATCTTGAGATCCCCTTAAAATTTTGCTTTTGAGGCTTTCAGGGGGTCTCATGGGTTAATCGGGGGTGTCGGACCCCCCTCCCCCCCCAGACACCTGCCCTTATTTCGCATACTGCATAGATTCCTTGTTAATATTCTAGCAGCAGAAACAATGTGTCCAAATATATCAGCATAGACTGCTGATAAAACCTCCTGGAATTTATGACCCACGATAGACATGCAGTCTGCATTTTCATCTACATTGAGGGACTAACCACTAAAGATACATATAATTTTAACTTGCTGTCACATGCAAAGACTGATTAAAACGTTTGTGATGTGATCACCAGCTTTGTTTCTTTATGTTCTGTCCTTTTTAGAGGTGAACCACCTACATATTTTGGTTAATAATGCTGGAGTAATGATGTGCCCCTATATGAAGACTACAGACGGCTTTGAAATGCAATTAGGTGTTAATCATCTAGGTAAGAATGACATAGTCATGAGGATATTTTCTTTGAATGGCCTCGAATTATTCCCGTAACTAAAGTAATGTCATTCCTAAGTCTTGATGTTTTTTATGGAGGCAATAAGGCAGTTTTTGAGAGCTGTTTGACTGAGCGTATTTACTGTGATCTGAAGGTCATTTCCTGCTGACATACCTCCTGATCGGGCTGCTGAAGCGCAGTGCCCCGGCTCGCATCGTCGTCGTGTCCTCCTGGGGTCACGTCTTTGGCTGGATCCGCTTCCATGACCTGCAGAGTCTAGGAAGCTACAACAGTGGTCTTGCGTACTGCCAGAGCAAGCTGGCCAATGTGCTGTTTGCTCGGGAACTGGCACGCCGACTTGCGGGTACATGCTGGTGATGGGGGGGTTGTCATGAGGTTATGAAAAAAGAAAAATGCATAGCAACGTAGCAATCCTCACTGTGGGGTGCATGTTCAGGGAGGGATTTACTGTGCATAAGTAGCATGTAGTAAAAAACGAACACTGGTCGTCTCTATGTAACTTAAATTAGGAGTCAAAAGGGTTATCTTGATTCAGATAAAATATACTGTAGGAACATACAGATCTGCCATTTTTAATTCGGAGCACTCTGGATCTGTGCTTCTGGAATGTTCTTGTTTGTTTGTGTTGCCTCTGAGTGTAAGATATGGCATAAGATGCCCCCCCCCCAGCTTTCATCACTATGGTATTTGCACTTTTTCCATTCCATGACCCTGAATGTTCCATTTGTTCCATAGGTTCTGACGTGACCGTGAACTCCGTGCATCCGGGCTCCGTGTGCTCAGACCTGGTTCGACATTCCACGGTGATGTCTCTGCTCTTTGCACTTTTCTCTTTCCTCCTCAAGACGCCGCGGGAAGGGGCTCAGACGTCCGTGTACTGCGCCGTGGCTGAGGAGCTGCAGCCTGTCAGCGGAAAGCACTTCAGGTGGGGAGGTGGATGGGGAATCGCCACTGCGGCAGCAGTATTAGCAGCTCAGACATATCGCTAGAAGAACTTCATTCAAATACACCACCTCTGATTTATTTAAAGGCGGAGGACGCCATTTCTTTAGGGCAGTTGTTTATGGAGAAGTTATCTTAGATTTCCTTGCCTTTAGTAGACCGCCAGGTTGTTCCTTGCCAAATTTTGCTCCGTGGTGACGGATGTATTGGTTTCATTCATGCAGCGACTGCGCCCCTGCATTTGTGGCTCCCCAGGGAAGAAGTGACAAGACAGCCCACCAGCTGTGGGATGTCAGCTGTGAGCTGCTGGGCATTGAATGGGAATGACTACTGTTTAAGCTCACCCCCGCCTGCAGCTAACAATGGAATATTCCATCATTCTCTGTTCTCCATGTGACCCTGACCAGGATAAGCAGTTGGAGGATGGATGGATGGATGGATCCATTCCATTTCTGCTGTGGCTCTCGCTTTCTCTGCTTTCCATCATGCTGCTGCTGTGTGGGTTACTAGTGAGCGGGGAGTAATTAATTAAACCATTTTTTATCCATTGTCATAATTAATGCTGATTCAGTGTTTAAGTTACTTGTCTTGGATTATACAATTTTTTACTTGACCGTTCAGTTTGTAAATCTGCAGATGCATTTTGTGTTAAGCATTTCTTATTCATATTGCTTTTAAATATTAATGAAATTGCATAGTATGATGCTGGTGTTAGTTGTTCATGATACAGTGCATCTATTTCCTACCCACAAAAGACTTTCCGTTAGTTTTCATACGAGTCTTATCCTGTGATTTCTTGGCCATCAGGCAGCATATAAAATTACAGCAAATTACACAGCCAACTTTTTGTACATAAATTGCAGTATTTTGATTAAACTGTTAATAATGTTCCTATTTGACTATATTAAATCCAGGTCTGTATTCATTGGAATTAAACTGATTTGGCAACATTTCAGTATTTTATTATGTGTTTGGAATAAAGGCACACTTCTGATGAAGCCAACTTGGTACAAAGAGCTGGACCCATAAGGAAAAGAGCACTGTCTTACTGAACCGGTTCTGTAGCACTGTTAGGGCAACATGCAGTTTGCAGAAGTGACCCCTTAAGAACGCGAGGGTCCTTTCACAGATGCCGTCACATTAAGGACAACACCGGACAAATTCAGGACTAAAATTAAATTACCCTGAATGAAGTTGACGGCAGTGACATACCAGGCAAGAAAATGTAACATTTACAGTTTTAACATTAGTATAGTATAGTTTTGTCAGTGCATTTTAAATGTATCTCAAAGTTCAGTGACTAGTTGGCACTCTCATTAATATCATTAAGGTAAGCTACCTTATTTCTTAGAAGGTTAAGTTTCAAATACACATCTGAGGATTAAAATTACTTCACAGATTATGAACAATATAGGCACATAGATGTGACAAATGCCAATGACCTGGTGTGTCAACATGCCTTACATTTCCCAATATTTTTGTGACATTTACAGTTTTTAAAAAGAGCTTCTCTAGTGCATAGGATGGCTGTGAGTACATTACAGACAAGCAGATCATTCTAAGATTATAAACCACAGCAGAGGGATTAAAGAGGCAACAGGAAGAACGTGAAAATTTGTTGCCCGTTCTGTCACAAAAAAATGTGTAACATTGTAATTTATTATGTCGGTGTGCAGAATCCAAATTTCATTTTACGACATATGCACATGTACAACACTGGCAGAAAATTTTTCATTTTGCAAAATCATGATCCGTATCATTTTTTAAATCCAAACACTTGTAGTGTCTCACAGACTTTGAGAATTCAGTCTGACTTCCCCAAAATCTGCTCACAGTTCCTACCAGTATCTACAAAAAGCAAAGGGTGGACATGACTGTCCATTTGGGAGCCTCACGGGAAGACAGAGTGAACAGACCTAAATGAACAGTAACACTACATCTTAGAAATGGAACCTTTACAGAACAAAAGCTCATACTGTGCATAATCTTGAAATAAACACAGAATGGTGAATATAACAATTCCACATATATTACATAGACACTGAAGATTATGGAATAATCCCTTTTCATAAATGCCAGTAGAGTAAAATTACAATAATTCTAGTGAAGAATTAACTGCAACCAAGTACTTAATGCCAAATTATTATCGATTTCTTTTCTCCCTCCTCTGACAAAAAATTTGTGATGACATCTCTGCCCCCAGGTGAGAATGGTGCACGACAGTCTAACAGTCAAACGACCTTTAATCATATTATGGCAGTAGCAATAACCTCCACTGGCCCTGCGCATTTCACATCGCCGCATTTTTCTTTGCGTCATCTGGCGTTGCTGCGCCCCTGCTGCCGCGGGGGCCGGTCCTGGTGCTCTGCCAGCCACTGGCGGCAGATGTCCTGCATGATGGAGTCTGCGGTCTTTTCTGCGGCTTGCATTACTTCCGCCACTAGGGGCCCGGCACGGCTGGCCTCCAGCTTTACTGCCAGCAGGTAGGCGGCACGCAGTTTGCTGCACAGCAGGTAGGCGTTTATCTTGGAGAAAGGAGACGGTATGCAAACTTGAAATTAAAAGCAAAAAGAGCTTTGGCATAGACAAGATAATACTACAAGGAACACAAAGCTTTCTCACCTTGTTCTCTACACTCTTTGACTCCAAAATCAGACTCTCTAGCTCTTTGGCCTAAACAAAATAAAACAAGAGAAATAGGTTTCAAACATTTATATTTAGATTTATTTATATCACAATAACTTTTGTCCAAACCAAGGATCAGAGAATAAGGTTAGCCAGTCCCTGGAGTAACTGGGGTTAAGGGTCCAATAGTGAAATCACGGGATTTGAACCAGCAACCTTCTGACTTTACCTGTAGAGCCACACGATGTAATACAGGTTATGTAGTAAGCATGATCTTGAGAATAAAGACAGAGATGGAGTGCTGTGACAGATAGCCTGGCCTCCCAAAATCCCCCCCAGCCTAAACCCTATAGAGCTGGTTTGGGATCAGTTGCATTGAAGAGTAAGGGCGAGGTAGCCAGCTTGTGCCCACAACTTGTGGAGGCTCCCTCAGGACTGTTGGAGGATCATTCCAGGTGGCTACATTTTTTTTAAGCTGGTTGAAAGAATGTCAAGAGTCTGCAAGGCTGTCATCAGAACAAAAGAAGCCATTTTGAAGAGTCTAAAATGTAAGAACATTTGAAATGTTGAATACTTCTTTTTTTAGTTGCAAAATTTGATACGTATTTCTTCATTGCTTTGTGTATAAGTTGAATAATATAGCTAAAATAGACGCATGCGTTAAAAGCAGTCGTACCCAGACTTTTGACTGGTATGTATATCTAGTTTCAAGGCAGAATTGTTTATACACTCAGCCTTTATTATTAAACTGCATGTCAAACCAAGGTTCACCACACCGACTTCCTAATTGTGAACAACAGCGAGAAACTCACATCGGCAGGCCCTTTGTCAGCGGCGGAGACACAGCTCAGCACAATCCTGTCGCAGTCATTCTTGGTGGCAGCGCCTGACTCCCCAACACACTTCAGAAGCTGCCTCACTGCCCCGTACTGTCGCTGACGAACAAGCCACTGGCCCGTCCGCACGTACACCGCCGGAGATTCCAGCTGGAAGTCCTGAGCAGAGACGGAGGAGGGAAACGGATGAGAAGAGAGAGAGAGAACTTGGATGGACAAGGAGGCTGAAGAGAAGCAAGCAAACCAACATAAACAGCATAAAGCTGCAAAAATAAAATCACTTTTTCGCATCACTTGACGCTGAGTGCTTGTGAGTGAGACACTTGTGAGCTAATCTCAAGATTAGCAGAGAGGAACCATGTACAAAATATATAATATACAGTGGTACCTCGAGATACGAGTGCCTTAACATA
>JAODUD010000026.1:11660240-11675367 GCA_026784285.1 Stomatorhinus walkeri
CCCAGAGCTACACCACACTCACCCCAGAGCTATACCACACTCACCCCAGTGCTATACCACACTCACCCCAGAGCTATACCACACTCACCCCAGTGCTACACCACACTCACGCCAGAGCTACACCACAGTCACCCCAAAGCTACACCACACTCACCCCACTGCTATACCACACTCACCCCACTGCTATACCACACTCACCCCACTGCTATACCACACTCCGCTACCCACCTCGCCCTTCCAAAGTGGTGTTCAGCCTGCGCTCTGCTGTCTCCAGCAGCTGCCGGGAAGTCTTCCACAGCAGACAGTGACAGCAGGCCAGGTCGAAGGTCGCCATGCTAGCAGGACTGAGCTCCTCCAGTAGGACATGGAACATGCCAGAGGGGTCTGGTACCTTGTGATTTAGCCAGTAGTCCTCCTCCAAAGAGGGCACTGGGCGTCCTGGGGTGCTGAGGAGCATATCTGCCATGTCTGAGATAGAGTAGAAGGCCATGCCTCCACAGAGAAGAGAAGAGCATAAGTCATCTTTAAAGACGACCGCTAGTACCTCAGTCTGTTACTTTACTTAAGTCAAGTCAAGTAGGTCTATCGTCTTTTCAGCCATATACACAGTAGGGAGTGAAACAAATCAGGACCATGGTGCAGCACGAGGAACAAAGACAGAATCAGCCCAAGACTACAGTGGCAGTGCAGTACACAAAAGCAGGAACAGTGCTAGGATGAAGGAACACAGCGTCATGAAAGATACTGTATTCTAGCAGCAGATTGCAAAAAACGCAGGATTAAGATAGCAATAAATAGTCGACTGAAACCACACTTTCGCACCAAAGAGTTGGACCCAGAGAGGCCTCAGCAACTTAACACGCCGCCATCTTCAAGGAAGCTATTTAGTATAATTGGAAAATTAAGTACAACTTATTCAACATTTTTAAAATAACACAAGTTCTACATTGCTGCAGAAGAACCATTGGAACTATGAGTAATACTTTACTTAAAGCGATAGATACCTTCATAATGCATTATAATACATTGTAATGATCAGTATAAGCCTGAAGATATCTATAGTGCATTATAGATGAGAGCTTCATAAAGGATTCATAATGCATAATAAACATGGCTGTAATGTGTTGTGCCTTTTATAAATATAGTCAGGTTTATAATACTTCATAAAGGCGTTATGAAGGTATCTATAATGCATTATGTATGAGTGCTTTAATTGACACTATCAACAGGAAAGCGCTTAGCACAGGGTACCTGCCGCGGCAGCACTCCCGATGGCCTGCAGCGTGGACCTTCCACTGCTGCCAAGTCTGCTGCGTCCGCTGGCCGATCCATCTGCTACCTGGTTCTCTATCTTCTGCTCCACACAGCCCAGCTCTACAAGGACATCTCGGTGGTGCTCCATAAAGACCAGCTCGCCAGAGCAGGCCCAGTCATCCAAGCCAAACATGAGAGAGACCTGCGAGGAGACAGCATAGAAGTCTACGTGCATCTCCAAAGGTCCCGAGCTGCCCCCCCGGGCTTGAGAAGCCCTGCTAGTTACCTGATGAGCCTCCAGAAAGTTCCCCCGGCGGATACAGGAGATGAGCAGTGACTCTGGGCTCGACAGCATGGCTGGAATTAGCCAGCTGTGAGGACCGCCGCAGGGACACGGCTCCTGCTCTGCGTGAGCGGCTGCTACACCACCACTTCCATCTGCCAGCACACAAATGCTAAATATTAATGAAGTCTTTAGTGACACAGTAAAAAACATGGGCATTACATGATACTGAACTCAGCATTTCTTAAAAGGAAGGACGTGGATTTGGTTTCAAAATTGGCAAAGATCAGTCTGAAACCCCCCTCCAAAAAGTGCCAAAAGTGTTGTATTTTGTTTGGTTACTTATGGCTAAGGTTAGAGCTGGGTGGGGGTTATGGTAGTCATATTTAGGATTATGGTTTTCCCAAAGAAATGAATGGATGATCCCTACAGCGATATTAATATACACACACCTCTGTCTGCCTGTGTCTGATCACTCCTCTTTAATCTTGTGATCCATAAAAATGCAGTTATATAAACTAGTACCTTCACCTTATTGCTGAATAACGTCGCTAAGCTTTAATAAAGATGCTATCATTGGTTTTTAAGTGCCTGCTGACTTAAATTCAGTGTTTATTGAGGCAATGAGCTTAGTTTACAGGAACTGCAATCCCCACAATTAAAAATCACCAGAATTGCAATTGAAATTGGTTGTGAAGTTCAATCGAACTACACTGCTTCTTGTAATTCCACTTCTGAAGAAGAAAGAATGACGTCCATTCACGAGTTTTGGTCAACGTACCTGAGGTGCTGGTGCTAACCTCTCCGTTGTGCTGCTCCGCTGTAGAACGCCGCTCCATACGGTGTCGCCGGCTCTTCTTCCTCCTCTTCATCCCATCATTGTGTTTCAGAGATGGAACTCTGCTGACTGATTTTGCGGTCGGTATTTGCCCATCTGTACCAGCAAGACAAAACCAAAAGTTTCATTTCTGGTTTCTGAAATGCTTGGCTAAATCCCTGTATTACATTTAACAGTCACATGTTATATTCGCAAAACATAGCAGAAACATGTGCCTTCATACACATTTGCATTTCTGTCTTTCCAACTGATCCCCACTTCAATGCAAACCCAACACAAACAGATGGTAATTCAGAGAAAATATCAAAATATTTGGAGATTTTAAAGCTTATAAAGTCACTTGGTGACATTTAACCCAAATGTCCTAAAATATATCTGCACAAACATACTTGTCTGACATCATCTAATGAGATGTTTCCCAATCCAGTCCTTGGGGACCCGCTGACACTCCACATGTTCAGTCTTATCCAGCTCCTAAGACACCTATCCCATGTTTTCGGGGATCCTGATTGGCTGGGAGGGACACAAAATGTGCACTGGCTGGGGGTCCCCGAGGACTGGGTTGGGAAACCCTGCTCTAAAGAACCACAAGCTCAGGTACTTACTGCTGCTGCTGCCATGGTTACTAGTGATAACCTGCAGTCTCCATTGTGCCTCAGCAATCCGTTTGGAGAGTCTCTGGAGACGCGTTCCGAATGTCTCTGGAGTTACCGAGCAGCCCAGGTTCTCAGCCATCTCTTCCTCCCCAGCCAGCGCTCTTCCTTCTTCCTGGCCATCCCGTTGGCCTACCACACAAACCCCCTCCAGGCTCTCTCTCAGAAGCTTCAGAAAACCTTCCATAGCTACTGTATCTACCAGGAATCCCTTGCAACCCTGGATAAAATGGCCCAGATCCACATAATTACACACCAGATTTTGTAGTGTGTGTCTTCCGGGCTGCTGAGGTTGCTGCAGGGTCCAATCCTCCCTTGGCTCCATGCGAATTTTAAGTCCATCCCCCACTACTCCGCCACCTTTAATCTCCTTTCCGAATTCCGGATTGTCAGACTTTTCCAAATCGCACCGAGATGGCAAGTACTGTTCATGGGGCAGTCCATGCTCAATGTCCCTCTCTTGACTAAGGACAAAGTCAGCACTAGACAGAAAGAGCAACGAAAAGATATTCTCCAAGAGTTCAAGCCGAAACAGGGCGGGCACGGCTTCCAGGTAAAGTTGGCACTCAGACAGGTAATACTGAAATAATACGGAAAACCCTGAGGGAACGAGAAACAAGAAAGAAACTTACCATACCGTAGTAGCATATAGTCTTCGTGATATTAGTCTACAACAGTGCTTCTCAAACTGGTCCTTGGGAAACCCCAGACCATCCACGTTTTTGCTGAGGGAACAGAAATGTAGACTGTCTGGTAGCAAAAACGTGGACTACCCGGGGGTTCCTGAGGACCGGCTCGAAAAGCATTGGTCTACAAAAATGTGGAAGACATAGAGGCCACTTGTACAGATACCTGGAGAGAGAGTGGAAGTCTGGTCTTGCTCAATCTTTGACTCTGGCTCCTGCGACTCTTTTGCGACTAAACAGTCCCGACAGCCAGAGTACTTGTGGGCGTTGACACAAATTGCGTATAAAGCATATTTCATGGCACAGAAGCCCTGGAAGAGGACCACGTTCCTCCGCGCAGACGGATTCGCTGTGTCAAAAGCATGGGCAGTGTCTGTATCACCTAAAAGAGAAGTGTCGGCATTATTGATCAAAGGAGAACTGAAGGACGTGAAGAACTGCTCAGCAGTAAACCAAAATGGGAAAGAGATTAATTTGACTCCTGACCTGAGCTGGGAGAGTGGAGCAAGCCAAAGAGCTGCAGAACCTTACGCTCATCCAGCTGAGGCAGCGGGGTTAACGACTGCAGGATGAAGAGGGAGGAGTGGCTGTCCAGAGTGTGCAGCTGGGCCAGGAGGGCGGCGCTGGGGGTCCCTCTGCTCACACACACACACACACACAATAAACACAAAACTTTCAAAGCATTTTATCAAGAGCACTGGGAACTATGTAAATATATGTGATAAGTGTTACTCACGGGCTGTTTTTGGCACACCACTCAAGGACTCCTAACTGTGAGGACAAACCATCAACAAAGTCCTTCAGAACAGAATCATTGGCTAGTGCCTGCGGGAGTAAAGGAAGACAGTCAAGTCGAGTCAAGTCAAGTCACGTGGGGTTTTATTGTTACACCAACCATATATAGCTGGGCTGTGACAGTGAACGAATCGCCGTTTACAGTTTGGTACATCATTTTCAGTTCAGTACTCACAACGAAATGAATGAATACGTTTATTGACATAGGCGGAAGTAGATGTTCAACATGGAAACATTGTGCTAATTGTGGCTGTGAGCTAGTTACAGCTAATGCTGATTACAGTCAGTTATAATTGGCAGTTTGGGAGCATTTTGATTTTCCAATAAGATACACCGAGACCCGAGACAGAGAGTAGCTGATGAGAACGAGACTTTCTGTCAGCCATGTTGCTGGAGACGCATCCAGTGCTCTAAATCATTCGAGACGATCATCTGAGTGTGTGCACGACTGGAGCAAGGCAGAAAGGAACTGCATCTGCAGTCTCCCTGTGGCATCTAAGGCCCTTTTGCCGGAAACTTCAGAGCAGGCTAAAATAAATACTACAGCTATAGGTGTGTTTATCGCTACAGTCATGCGATCCTACTGGGTAGCAGAAGACAGGATTTAGATGGGATTTTGTTCATTATGATTGTTATGTTGCTATATTTTTGATGAATTTAATTTATATATTTATGTTTACAATATGTAAACAAGAAACTGTTAGATTTTGTTATAGACATGTCGACAAACCCATTGCCTTTGGTTTACAGCTGTTCCTAATTGTCTGTTTGCATATTTAATAATAAATTTCAAGGTATGATAACATTAATGTGACATTAACACACAATGTTAACAGAGAGGAACTGACTATGATGGGACTAGTGCATGGTGGGAAAAAGACAGACTGGTGGGAGAGATTCACCTGACTGTGGTGAAGAGTTTCCAGCAGCTTTTGTGCTGAGCCCAGACTCTGCAAGTGAGTCCAACCCAGGAGTAACAAGAGACGGGAAAGAGGGTGGAATTCGCCAGCTGTAAGGTCCTTCAGCCTGGTGAACTCTTCCCTCCGGATCAGGTCCAGCGCTGTGACCTACAGGAGCCAGATGAAGGATTAAACTGTAAACTCACAAAGGGATCACCCCACAATTAAAACACAGCAAGACCAGGTTTTAATTTGGATGATCCTGGTTACAATGGTCCATGTTACAATATGTCAACTTTACGATGGATATGACTATTCTTAAATTACACACGATATCCAGCAGTTTATTACAAAATAGGCTTTGCGTTAATGATTTTGCCCAACTGTAGGCTAACGTAAGTGTTCTAAGCATGTTTGAGGTAGACTCTAGGCTAGCCTGTGACGCTTGTTAGGTTAGGTGTACTGTATTAAAATACATTTTCGCCTTGCGATACGACTGGGGAGCATCTGTATATAATATGAATAGATCTTTAACCGACAGATTTTTGGTCAGAGTTCTAAAATAAGTAACCGCGGCCAAACACTTACCAGAACCGGATCCAGGAAGTGTTTGTTGCTGCTCAGACACTCAAAGTAGATGGCCTTCCATGCAGACGCACGCTCAGCATGACAGCAGAGCCCAAGCATCAATTTCCCTGCCTCAGACAGCTCCACTGTCAGGACAATCACAAGGTGGAGAAACAGGCTATAATGTTCAGTTAAGGTGAGCTCCTGAAATGCTTACACCAAGATACTGCCATGAATCCTAATAAGCAAATGTGTCCCGCATTATAGTAAAAGCTGAGTCAGCACAAGCGCACACTTCGAAGAAAGATAAGATGCTACACTGTCACATTTAAATTTCTTCATGCCACGATAAATCAATAGCAGAAGGATGTCAATTAAACACATTATCATAAAACAGGCTTTGTGTTAATGATTTGGCCCTATTGTAGGCTAATGTAAGGGGTCTAAGTGATGTTGGTGGTCTAGTGGTTAGGATGCTTGACTCTAGACCAAGAGATCATGGGTTTGAGTCCCACCTCTGGCATTACTGCCCCTTAAAAAAAAATGGAAGTCGTCTTAGGTTAGGTATATTGTATTAAAACGCATTTTTGCTTACGATATTTTCACCTTACGATACGTTTATGGTAACGCAATGCAAGGAGCGTCCGTATATTTGTTGGAAAGAATGCATGTGTATCTGTAGGTGGCAGAGTATGTAAGTGTGATTTTAGATGGTATTTTCTATGAATACTGCCAGAAAGATTCCAACAAAAGTGGAACCGTTAACCCTCATGATCTTGTTCAGCAAAAGCAGCTGAAAGAGAGATGAGTGATTAGCTACTAGCACAGTACTAACAGCAGCGGCACACAAGCCTGAGACTCCAACCTTGCGACGTGGCCACGTCCTTCAGCAGCTTGTCTCTCTGGAGTTGCACAGCCATAGAGCAGTAGAAGGAGAGAGCGGCATGACAGCGAGGCCGCAGTAAGGAGCTCAGCACTCTCTCCTCACTGAGCGGGCCAGTGCTGGCAGCCCACAGGGCCTGACAGAGGTCATGCAGCTGCCCCTCAACTGGCTCGGGGCCCCAGGGCATGACAGCCAGTGCCGAATACAGTTTCTCCTCCCAGTCAACCTCCGCTTGCCCTGACTGTTGCACTTTAGCCAACAGGAATTGGATGAAGGCATCCTGCAGCAGGTGCCGCCTATCACATGCAACATCATCAGCTCTGTGGCCTTGCAGGAAATGGACCAGGGCCTGGGCAAGCCTGGGCCTACTTCTACCCAGCAGCGTCCCAAGGCAGCACTCAGCCTCCGCACTCAGTGTCACCATCGTCCCCTTCTTCTCTATCTGGACACTCTTGAAAGCCTGGTGCAGCTCCTGAAAAAGACACATACTAAAGTGCCGGTTGCAATTTCTAAGTGTATCTATTGCTTATTTCGAGACACCATTCCTGTAATATGCAATCAGCTAATTTGCATTATGAAATGATGCACACACGGGTAATTCAATAACATATTTTAAAATATAAGAACATAAAGGTACAAAGGAGCGGAGGCCATCTGGCCCATAGAGCTCGCTTGGAAGGAATTAAACTAATAATTTAAAGTTGGCAGGACCTTGTCAAGTTCAGATTTGAAGGAATCCCCCTTTGGACAGACTATTCCACATTCTAATCACACACTATGCGATACCTGGATCATGTTCCCCCTTAATCTCACTTGCTCGAAACTACGCAAATTCAGCTCTGCCAACCTCTACTCATGACACCCCATTAAGGCCAGGAATCGTTCTTGAAACCCTGTGTTTGCTTCTGAAGCAGCAATGCAATCATCATATCTTTTACTTATTGTTATTTTGTTTTAGAAACTTATGGACTTTTTATAGCAGCTCATGACTGCACCTTAAGCACATTCTCTGGCACCGTCTTCTCCAGCTCCTCCATGATCAGAAGAAACTCTAGTTCCTTTTTAACCGGCACAGCAACCTGCAGGCAGATAAAAGTGTCAGAAAATATTTGAACTGTCAACTAAGCAAACATATGTGCCATTCCATTACTTAGATTTTAGTGAAAGCAACTTTATTCCGATATTTTACCGGAATAATTCAGACTGACTGTACCTGCTGATGTGCCCATCTCTCTGAAATCTTCAGCCATAGCCATGCCAGTCTGTGCGGACTGCCCACTGTCTCCCACCTGCAGCAAATTATTCATTATTAATATTTGAACATACATATATTATCTATTAAAGTCCAGCATCTTGCACCACACCAACCAACATCAAAGCAAATTTTCTTACCCCGCCAACATGGACTTACTTGAGCACATATGGACAGGTCACTAAGGATTTTAGAATGTCCTGCAAGCACTGTGTGCCTGTGCATGTGGTGTTATTAAGTTGAGGCACACATGCTTGAGCAAGCTCCCAGTCCCCACACTCTAGGCACAGAGTGAAAAAACTGAAGAGCTGCTCCATAGAGCTGTATTCCTCACAAGTGAACGGGTGCATTTTGCGATCCTCCTTCGGGGTCCGCTCACGGGAGCACATCGCCTTTTTCACCAGGTGACCACTCACCACGTGCCATCTGTAACGGCGATATTCAGTTTAATCCAGGAACATTTTTCGATGCAAAAACATATTCTGCTAAGGCACTGGAGCTCAACATAACTGAAGAACTGACAGAAATATACCGGACACAACTACAGTCGATGCATAAAAAGCTTACACCCATTTGTAACGACGCCGCTAGAAAACGTGGTGAATTTCAGTAATACCTCTGTAACTCTACAGAAGACATGTCATCAGAAATCACGTGAATATACAAGAACAATATCTAAAGTTCATCTTTTTACCAAGCAAATTCATAAATGCCGTACTGAAAACAGGATATTCTGAAAATCCAGCAAGTAAATAATACAGATTATTAAATTTAAATAATGTAGAAAAAACACAAAACAAATTGTGAGACACAACGAAAAAAAACATTTATAGACAGGTGCATACCTAGCTGGCTATCCAATTAATTTTTAGACGTTTCAAAACACGTTGTCAAGAAGATGTGTTTATGAAGCACGGAAAAATTACTTACTTACTTTTCCAAATGGACATACACTACTTCTCAATTTGATCGCAATTTGCTTCCGAGTTGTTATTGCCTGTGTTCGGCCATGATGCAGCAGTCATGTGACAATGTCAGCTGATTGAACCGGAAGAAAGTTAGGGGTAGCGCCTGTAACCATTTTAGTAATGGATTTAACAAGCGGAAAGTCGCGTTTACCCTGGTACTTCACATTGTTTTGCTTGACCTGTTTATATGTAATATGTCAAATGAACTACTCTAGTATTATTACTCATATTAAGTTCTCAAAGTAAGCCGGATAAAGAAATATATTTCAAATATCATATGACCTTTGTACTTAATATAGTTTGGTCCTTGAACGATGTGATATTTTGATTTTTTTTTCATGTGACTATAAATGTTGTAAACTACCTATTCAATATTATTTTCACAAGCAAGAGCTTAATTCCTGGAAGATGACTTTCAAGGATGATATATTCCCCTTAACTTTAATTTATGGGGAAGGAGTTTGTTTCATTGGAAGACAGTGTTCATAGAAGAGTGGGTTGTGATCTGGAAATGATCAAATTTTGCAACACCATAATTCTTGCATAGTAATAGCAAAGAAAACTAAGGCACATCCTGTTATTGCAATAACTCAAAAAATATTTGACAGATAGTTTTTTAAACTTTTACAAACACATTGCATGAGTGAAGATCTGGAACTGATCAAATTTTGAAATGAATTCAAGCTATGCTGTTTAGTGACAACAAATGGAAGTGATAATACAAAGACACTTAACCTTGTGACTGTAACATCAATTATTACCACTTCACCTGATTTCACGTACATTTAATTTTGAGACAAATGGCACCAAAATTGAAGCAGCAGTGCTAGGTGGCAATAAAAGAAGGAAAAGGCAGCAGCAGAAAACATCTTGTGAACACAGTAGCTGTGAAAGTAGGCTATTCAATGAATTCAATGAATCTTTTTCAAATTTCCCACTAAAATTGTATAGGTGATTAAACTGGTGCCTATTTCATTTTGAGACAAATTGCACTAAAATGGAAGCAACGTCACTAGTCATGCCACAGATGTGGATCCGGTGAAACAAGTCACACAAAGGTGAGGCTTTTATCAAGACCGTGGAGGTTGGGGGCTGTAGACTGTAGAGGAGGGGTCTCCAACTCCTGTCCTGGAGAGCTACCATCCAGAGCTACCATCCAGTAGGTTTTCTATCATACCAAGCCAAGTATGATACAAAACCTACTGGATAGTAACTCTCCGGGACCGGAGTTGGAGACCTCTGCTGTAGAGGCATGCTGGTGTGGGAGAAGTAGGGATTAGGGATGGGGGACGGTGGTGATTGGACCATCTGGGGAATACATTGATGTCATTCTGACACCATCCAGTTTAATTGTATAACTGCCACTTGAGATGTCTTGATGGATAAAATGCCATCACAATCATTTTCTGGCCTGAGCATCCTGAGATAGTGTTCAGGTTGATCTAAGCCATTATTGGTTAAGCCATTGGAAGATGATGTTATAAGGGATGCATGGATGTGATATGTATAGTGTGATAACACCTATTTCAGTCAATTGCAAGACTGTAATGTTTCAAATTTCCAACTCTGGAGATGTACAGCAACAGTTGATACCCGGTGAGCCTCAGTACTAGGTTGACTAGCCAAAAAGAATAAAAAATAAGCATCCTACAGAGTCTAGTGGATTAGTATTGTCAAAGAAATGCATCTGCCTGTCCTATTCAGGGTTGTGGGGGGGTCTGGAGTCTATGGGCACAGAATAACCCTAGATGGGGCACAAACCCATCACAGGGCACTGCTACAGGCATTTTGGTAACTCCAACTAAAGTCAGTATGTTTTAGGACTGTGATGGGGAAACCCCACCACACTAGAGGTGTGAGGCAACAAAGTCAACCACTGCACCACCCCAGAAAGACGTGGAAAAGTTATTTTTAAAAGCTTTGATCGTATTCAGCTAAATATCGTCACCCATAGCCTACACACCTTCTGTTGCCTTTGAGGCTCCGTCTAAAGAAAGCCGGGAGTAACATTTCCCGCCTGTAGCACTAGTCCCGCAATAATACATATTCAGTGTATTGATTCATTGCTATTTATAACACTTAAACTATTACGCTAGCAAGTCTAATACATTTTTTTCTATTATTAAAACAAATATTTTAAGGTTAAAGAAAGTAGAAGCGGTATCCCAGTGTGCTGTTTCCATGGCTACCGACACCGGTGATGCTGCGGAGGCGGGGTTTGCCAGCCTTTCTGCTAGCGTTTAACAATGATAAAGGATTTCTAGCGTTATCATTGTTATTGGTGCACAAAACCGTAAGACGAGAAATAGTCAGCAAAGTGGAAAATGGCAGGAAAGGACAAGGCTGCAAATGTAAGTGTTGCCAGTGTGAATCCTTTCGATTAATTGTTCATCAAGTAAAGAGACATGGTAAAAAAACGGCATTTGTATGCTGGTATGCTCTTTATAATACCATGCCCGTATTTTATCATTCCGTGAAACTAAAATATGCTAATAAATCAATGTTAAATTACGATAACAATAACATGTAAATAGCCAACTTCGATATATATGATATAAAAATGTTATATTAATTAAATAAAAATAAAACGTGTATTCAATGTGAGAAAAAAGACGGTTCAGAACAAAAATTCATTACTGATTTCCAAGGCTGAAAATGAAATGAATAAAATTTTACGAATTACACAAGAAATCGATAGCCTACCTTTTAAAAAGCATTATTGCGAATATTTCGCTACATCGACAGTGAACATTTATATATGTTTACTTAATAAATAAGATTACAATCTGTACTCCTCCGAAACGATGTGATGTTGCCATTAATTGCGATATGTGAATTATTGTGTTTGTAGGAGGAACTGTACGTTGGAGAGATCAAGGGCGGGTTAAGACCAACAATGAGACTAGTGGTCATGGGTATTTTTAAGGAACAGCCCAAGAGGTGAGTTGGCACCTTTGACTTTAATTTCCACCCTTGTTTCGAGTTTAACACACGTTGTCATTATGTAGTACATTGGGTGGATGATAGGCCGGTCGCTAGTTTTAGTCGGAATTCTATCTGCAATTTAGAAACAGTACATAGATTGTACTACAAGTTGAAGGGCTGGCTGATATTGCAAATTTATTCTCTGTGGAACTAGCAATTTAGAGAGAGAGAAAAAAACAGATATTCTGGCCCACAAAGACATATATGCTGCACACTCGATTGCGTTATGCGCACGTGATATGAACCATAGAGTGTGATGCATAAATAATATAGAAGAAGAATATAGACGGCGGATATATCAATTTCATCATATTGATGACCAAATAATAAAGGGGACGCAAGGTGCTGGGAAACAAATAATTTCTTTTGGTTTCCCAGAAATGTTGAGGATCGAAATCACATTCTCCACAAAGCGTTAGACAGCCTTTTACCTTACAGATAAAATGTATCAGTGGGTGTTAAAATGTGCAATTTTTACAGGAGTTAAATGGTGTATCGTAAACTTTGTTAATATTATACAAAGACATACCAGTGTGTGATAGGTGTATTATGCAGTGTGTGTAAAAATTGCTCTTCAAGACTTTTGTCTATATTTTTCCTGTTAATTACACAGGGAACTGTGCATAGAAAATATTTAATAAAACATAAATGTGTTGCCTAATTTACCATAATGTGCTAACTTGTAGTGTGGTAAATCGTACTAGTAAGTACCACCATTAGATGATTTCATGATCATTTAGAAGTGACTTTGGGTTGAATATTGGCGGGTTGAGGTCTAACCTATTTTGTGATTATTTGGGGGGTTTATATTGACTGTTCTTGATTATTGTGGAGGTTATTACCCCCAGCCCAGCCCACCCCATAGTTTGCCCCCATGCTGTAGACTATCATGTGTCCGGTCACGTGTTCCCGCAGGATGGTGGTGTCCTTGGCCAGCCATCCTGGTGCAGACAACGCAGAAGGTGACGTTGGGCTCCAGGTCACTGTCACTTTCGCAGACCGAGCTGTTATACGGAACGCCCGTTTGTCTGGGCAGTGGGGTATCTCTGAAAATGCACTGTCCTACTTCCCTTTTGCTGCTGGGGAGCCTTTCAAGGCAAGTTCGCCTGCTCTGTGATGTTTGTTGTCTTTTATCTATATATGCTGTTTTTAGCATGACTTCTGACAAGCTCTCTCTCTCTCTCTCTGTCAGATGGAGATCGTCTGTGAACACCAGCAGTTCCGTATCCTAGTGGATGGCCAGCCGCTTTGTGGCTTTTCTCACCGGCTGCTCCAGCTCGCATCTCTCACTGCGCTGCATGTCTGTGGGGACCTGCAGCTGACCAAGGTAGCATGAGTGTCACAGTGTGAAACAGCAGTAGCGTGGTAAAGGGCTGAGGATTTAGACAAGTTGTTTGTCTTAAAAGATATTTTTCATGTTCCTGATTCTGAAAATCTGGATCTTTTTTTTACTGAGTTCCAGCAAGCTGACAACTTTTTTACCTTGATATAGGTACTGCAGATGTTTGATCTTACAATGTAAAGTGCCTTCTTTCAAGTTGTGTTGTCTGAGATTGAAAGGATTCCATACCACTTGTGTTTAAAATAGCATCTTTTCCAACATGGTTGCCTCAAGGCACGTAAACATTCAAATGAGTATCAGTTACTGACACACCACAGCTAACGGAAACAATGGTGTCTGTGAATAGTGATAAAAAGCTGAATGACACCAGAGGACAGGACACAAAACTCCATAGTTAAATATAGGAGGAAAAAAAAACTTGGGGGGTCCAAGGTCAACTGGCTACTGAACCCTGCAGGCACACTGACAATGGCAGCTACTGGCTACAAAGTTATGAAGAACAAAGGAAATTTCAAACCAGAGCCACTGCTTTGTCTAGTCACACAGAATGTTGGTTAGTGACACCCACTGATTTCCATGCAATCAGCAAAGAACACATTTATAGGCTTGTTATATTAAGTTGACAGATTTAATGTGTAGTTTTGGGTATGGTTTATGTACCATCAGTACCTATGGCTTCCAGTAAAACATAACGCCCAAATAAGAAGGTCCAACTCTGTCATACCTTGTACTTTAGCCGTTCATCAATGTTGTTGTTTTTTTGTTATATGAGTAAATGGATTTTTGGATTATTACACAGGTGTATTTTTTTCTGTTTTGTAAGGAGTGTTTGTCAGGTGTCGGTACTTTGGCCTTGGATCTTAATGGCAGCGTTCGATAAAACTGCTGCTTCGGCACCTCTGCGGGATTTGCCAGGTGTCCGGAGGTAGCCCGTTGCCATTAGCAAAATATGCACCATGTTTACAACTGGCTGACTGCAGGAGAATTTGGCCCACAGGGAAAAAAAATAATTACAATTCAGCTACAATGAGAATGCACTGAAAGTGTTTTGAGTTATCGTTCATGTTTTCTGCCACGTGTGTGGGCATCCAGACTTTAAAGATGAAAGATAAACAGGGGTTACTTTCTATAAGTACTTTTGAAAAGAGAACTGCTCAGATTTCTCAATAAATTTATTTTGCCCTTTTTAAATAGCCTTGGAATGTGAAGTTTGATACTGAAGTGTAAGATTACACATCCATCAGAGCTAATAAGTGAGAAATGTACTCAAAGTAATGGCAATAATAATATCGTAAAGTTTACTGGGATTTTTTAATTACTACCATCGTGTGTTTTACATATAGTAATACATTTGCAAACCTTAAACCTCTAAAAATCATTTGCTATTTTGCCGTCAACGGTAAAGGTGGTGATTTGTTATAGAATCTTAGTCTCTTTTTCCCGGTCCCTTTGGCCACCAATGGCATTTTAAATGAAGACACAGGTGCAGTTTTTTAATTTCTTACATTAATACAGCTTTTATGCTCTTAGTACTCATGGCAGAACTGTACCCAGCTGATGTTCAGAAATGTTGCTGATTCCATTAATTACCATGCATTAAAAATGTATGTCTGAGCTTGTCTTTTATGTTATTTTGTCTTTTTATTTTAAGAACATAAGAACATAAGAACTATACAAACGAGAGGAGGCCATTCGGCCCATCAAGCTCGCTTGGGAAGAACT
>JAODUD010000026.1:11685398-11700456 GCA_026784285.1 Stomatorhinus walkeri
ATTGTTATTCTCTTAAAGTTTATTGGGTCCAATTTGTCAAACACATGTGCCATATCAGCATAACGGCACATGCACCCGTGTGGCCCTATCTGTGAAACACATCTGACAGCATAAAGGAACATGCCCACATGGACCTGTCAATAAAAATGCAACCGACCAATCAAAATAAAGGTACATGGCCATTCCTGTTTTTGACATCATCAGTCCTCCCGCTAAGCTCCGCCCCAAAGTGACTATTATTCTCTCTGTTATGGTATGGGCATCATGCTCCCTGACAGAGTTTCTGTATTGTCAGGGATTCAACCATCCACATCTGATAGGATAATTACTACAAAACCACAGGATGAACAAATCTACTTCTCTGAACTCTCAGAACTCAAACCACCCCAGGGTAAACTAAATATACAGTACTCAGCAGCTGAAGTTCTACGCAAAGCACGTGTCACCATTTTGAAGTATTTTCATAGAGCACCACCAAAGTACGCACATTCGTCAGCATGAAGGCCTGGTTGTGTACCCAAAAACTGGATGATGAAGCTTGAGCAGGATAGGGGTTACTGTCTAGATATACATCTGTCCTCTCGACTCAGTTTGTGCCACACAGAAACCACCTTTTCAGGGTGTGCAATGGTGTCCCTCCACTGCTCCACAGCATCAGAAGTGGTATTCTCAAATCCAAGGTTCACCTAAAAAAATTGTTTTTCAGTTGTATCAAAACTGGCATACCAGGTGCTAAGTAGCTGGCTATTTAATCCTACATTTAAGTAAGTCTACTGATAGCATATTCAACTGTTTGATGGCTGTGAATACTTGTTTAACATGTGTAGTGGGGGGGCGAGGTGTGTGTGTGCTTGTCTGTGTCTGTGTACATGCATAAAGAGGAGAAAGCAAGTATTCTCACCTGGCCCAAGAACTGATTCTTGCGCACAGAGCTGCGACTGTACAGTTTGGCAGAGAAGCAAACATCTTGTTCTTGAGTTGCCAAAGGAAACAGGAATGTTTCTGACCACCGCACTTGACCCCCTGATGACTTCAGAGCTCGGGTCTTTTTCTTGGTAATAAGCTTACCCAAAGAATACATCTCTGCCTTAACAAAGAAGCCTGGTGAAGAAGATGTCATCAACAGATAAAGGAGCATGCCAATCATCAACTGTCTCACTCATTCAACACGTTGCCAAAAATGTCATTCTATCAATACAATCCATTGATTAAAAAACGTAAAAAAAGTAATAGCAAATTATGACAAGAGATACATATTAGATGCGTTGTTGACTTCTTTGGACAAAACCTTCTGTTGCCACGAGAGTTTTGGCAGTTGTTGCTCGACCACCTACTTTGGCTGAACGGTGCAGAAGAACTTGGGACATTTTGTCCTCCCAGCACCTGGAGCTGAATCCGACCGCAGACAGCCTGGAAACATGTGGCAATCTGTAGCTCTGCGTGGCAGATCTGCAGGAGAACGCAGCCACCTGAGTCTCACTGCAGAGCAAGAAAACTAAAGGATTCCTATGTACTTTTAATGCGGACAGCTTGCTCTACAAAGAGCAAGTTGAGGGAGGTATAAAAAGGAATTTCCTCATGGGGATAAATAAAGGATTGATTATTATTATTATTATTATTATTTTACAAATAGCAAAATAAAGTGTATTTTTATGGACATTTTGGTATTTATGTACTTGTGCATTTTTAATGGCAAAGCGCTGATACAGTAACAGCACTGAAGCCTAAAGTTTACTGTGAGAAACGTGAGATAGCTAATATGTGAGTGAAGCTTACTGAGTCAAAGATGCACTGCGTACACCAGCCATTTAATATAGATATGGTATGCACTGACACTAACGAATATTGTGTATCACTAATATTTATGTTATATTTATGTGACTTCATGCGATCCAAATCATTCTCAGTATTGCTTTTGGCTTATGCTTTGTCTGCGAGGTTCTGCCATCTTTCAGCAACTCCAGAAATATTTCTGTTTAATTTTTCACAGCCAACTCATGCATAACTGAAATGCGGAATGTCGAATAATCAGATGGGGTAACTGTGCTTGGTTTTACTGGCCTTTGAACTGAAAAGTTGAAATATGTAACAGTTTTGACTTGAATAAATCTTTAAAGCTTTGTAACTGTATCATTTTTATGGCCTCTAACCTGAAGACCAATCCAATAACTGGCCACAATATACTTCAGTATCAGAATCAGCATTGGCTACTTGGCCACTGAAAAACACACATGACTGACCACTATTACAGCAGTCTATTCATGGTTTAAAAAAATATGTTGTAAACATTTTAAAAATTATCAATATTTTTTTATCAGAACAGGCTTCAGTAAAACAACCAGTGTTCGTATTTCATCTGGCCTTTCCCAGAACTTACATCTTCCTCAATTCATCATGTTTGTTCAGTTGTAGATAATAATGTAAGACAAATTCCCAATCTAGGTTATTGAATTTTTCAGTGTGCCTCAATTACAATCTTCACTATGTAAACATAATGCATAACATTTGGTACTCAATTGCTTAAAGTGAGTCATTGACTTCCAGAATCTGAACTTGCACCCATTAATTCCTTTGTACCTGTAATAGTTATTAACCTAACTAAATGTTTCTGGAGAGTGTGAGGTAAAAAGATACATATAGCAACTCTACACACATAGCCAATGGTAGGTATAACCTTGGAACTTACAACCTTGGAACTGTAATAGTGGTATCATCTGAGTCACCGCAACAATAAAATCATTCTATTTGCACCAAGGGTGGATAGTCAATGGATAGCCAAGGGATAGCCAACGGATATCCAATGGATAGCCAACGGATAGCCAATATGGCCATTTGCACCCATGACTAATACTAGAGTCCTCTGGTTAGCTCCTAATGTGTCCTCCTGTTTCTGTGGCCTCCAGCCATTGAGGAAACATGCCACCATGCATACAACACAGTATTTACCTTTTTGTGGAGCCACGGGGCAAGTAGTGGATAGGCTAAACGTCAGTGATTAAGGTGGTTTCATCTCTACATAATCTCAAAGGTCAACCATGACTTCCAAGGCAGGAAACTCACCGAAGCTTTGGATGGTGCGTGGATGTCCAACCAGTGCAGGGCTTCATGGGGTCCCAGTTGCCGTAGTGACACTGCACACTCACCCACCGTGCGCTTTTGAGGGAGGTAAGTCTGAAGCTGGAATACCAGACCTACACCGTGCAGCTGCTTCAGAGACAGACTGAAGACAAATGTCTCCATTAACTCCAGATCCTGTGAAGAAGTCCAGGATGTTAGAATTGAATTCAAATCAACGAGCAGAATTACAACACCTAAAATGAACTTTTATTAAACCTTGGAAATGACACAAAAGTGAAACAATGGTCTAACTGAAGAATAATTCCATGAAACACAGAACTTGACTTCAGGTAAATTAAAATAAACAGTTACAATAAAGTAAGTACAAATATTATCATGGTTTCATGTTCAATTTATTCGTAGTTGACCAGACTGGAAGAAACGCAATGTGTTTTTCATGTGCTGTTAGTATGAGACAGGCAGAGTAATACCCACAGGACTGGCCTCCTTGATGGAGCTCTTAAACTGCACTGGCTTGGCTGTAGTAATTATGCCTTTGATCCCAATCTTCTGCTGTTCTCCAGACACCACTGGGAAATACAGGTCTTTACACTGTCAAGCAAAATGAAGACTCATCCGTTTTAGTAGTTATACAAGGCTTCATTACTTAATTTTTGCAGCAGTACTGAATTTAATGACTCAGCAGAACTGAAATACCTAAACTTTCTAAAAGTTGGACGGAATCAAAAGAAAAGTCAATAGTGGAACTGACAAAGTACAATCCCATAGGCTTGTTTTGCAGACTCCTATTGCATAACAATGGGGCGTTTCACTGGGACTGTAACCTCACCCGCAGCAGTGTTATCCAGACCTGCTCCCGGGCCGCCTGGTAACTCAACCTGACGCTCAGCTTCCCGTTCTCCCTCTCATCCCCCGAAAGGGTAATGGACTCTGTGTAAGCATGAGACCATCAATCACCACTTTAAGTTGGGGGCTTATAAAAAATTAAACGTTAGCAAAATGTAGTGTTTGTAGAAGCAAAAATAAAAACTTGTGCCATTAATTTATAGGATTGCCTTTATTTAACT
The DNA here is from genome assembly GCA_026784285.1 of Stomatorhinus walkeri. NCBI lineage: Eukaryota > Metazoa > Chordata > Actinopteri > Osteoglossiformes > Mormyridae > Stomatorhinus > Stomatorhinus walkeri. The sequence goes on from JAODUD010000026.1 coordinate 11,689,544, forward strand.
AGTTAGCACTGTTGCCTCACACCTCTAGGACCTGGGTTCGAGTCTTCGCCTGGATTACATGTGTGTGGAGTTTGCATGTTCTCCACATGTCGTAGTGGGGTTTCCTCCAGGTACTCTGGTTTCTCCCCACAGTCTAAGACAAGCTGAGGCTAACTGGAGTTACTAAAATTGCCCGTACGTGTGCATGTGTGAGTGACTGGTGTGTGTGTGTGTGTGTGTGTGTGCCCAGCGATGGGCTGGCCCCCTGTTCAGGGTTGTTCCTCACCTCGTGCCCGTAGCTTCCAGGATAGGCTCCGGACCCCCCGCGACCCAGAAGGATGAGCGGTTTGAAAAATGGATGGATGGATGGGTATGTATAGTATGTCAAAGACAGGTATGTATCTTTTTTAAACATTTGGGAATAATTACTTACTACTGGTGCTGGTTGTGTAATGCATATTGAGGTTATCTATGTGTTTCTGGTGACTTAAGCTGTAGAGGTCTCTTCTAATTTCAGAGCTATTTTCTAGCCGAAGTGAAATAGAAGCTTCCATATTAAAGCCTGCAAATGCAATCCTGGCATTCCTGACACAGAACCCTCCAGAGTTTTTTTCCCCTCATAGCAAAGGGGTTATGTGTGACAGAGAAGGTACTGTTGCTCCTGAATAAGTGGTTACCAAGACTACGGCTGCTTCCAAGGGAGTCTCTCACAGAGGACACACTACTCCTGACACTGGATACTGAGTCATAACGCTGTAGGGGAGAGACAATGACATTGTGCAACACATGAGTAACAGACTTACAACTTGATTTCCCAACTCTTTATGGTCACAAGAAAGCAGTGAAAACGTAATCTCTAAATAAGCACTATAAATATTTATTTAAACACTGTATATGATATAAAACAGAGCAATAATCAGACATAATCAAAGAATATATTAGAAAACCTGGCATGTGAGAAAAACAAAACAATATTGCTAAAATAAAATATACTTCTGAAAATTGACTTGTAACAGTCATAACCTTACTGAGAGGGTAGGCCCAAGAGATATCCATAGAGGTACAAAGATTTAACTAGATGGACAGCCTCTTTGAGAAGGTGAAAAAACACCTTCCTCAGTAAATAAACAGACAGGCAGTTCAGGGTCACCTGATTAGTAATTACACCAAACTCTACACTGTACCACTTAAGCTTAGTCACAAGAGTCACAAATTTCAGTCAATAATTTTTTGTGAGCTTTGAGCACAATATCATTATATTTATTGTAATGAAGCAAATATCTTTCTATGTCATATGTCCAGAAAAAATGCTGTGCTGATTAATGGCAGACTTAATTACTAAGGATTATAACCTTGACATCAGATTTCCATCGATTAAAACAGGTACCAAAGATCAACGTGGTACTTTTCACGGTAAAACGAGTTGAGGGAGATGATTGCCAAGCTTACCTGCATATGATTCTGAAGGTGAGTAAGGTCTAACATGGAGTTGCTAACGGCTGCTTTCTCACTTTTCAAATCGTAAACTGAAAAACAAGGCAAAGTTAATCAAGGACTTGTGACTGGAATTCAGACAGAGGCGACGTAATCAGGAAATATGCAGGCATATCAGGCATACAAAACTGAGAACCTAAGCTGGAGAACATGCTCAGAGTATAAGGAACTAAAAATAAAATAACGTGCAAATATTTAACCTGTGTCCACAAACAAAGGGGCTGGATGATGCAACATCTCAAGGGCTTTTACTGTTGCAGTTAAAAGACGGATATCCTGAACTTAACGATTTATTTAAAAATATTTTTACCTTTTAATACTTTGTATTCAAAAACTATGTTTGTTATAATTACCCATAGATCACTTCAGAATAGAGGCTACCAGTCTCGTTGTGTGATAACAACTGAATGGCCGCTAAAAAAGTGATAAAGTAATTACACAGACTTGGAATTTTGTACTGTGTGTGGGTTGTAAGTATAAAAAACACTACAGAGCAGTTATGTGGAGTGCAACACCGTACTACTCAAACCACGAAGTCTAGCATTGCGTATTTGATACAGAAAAAAGTACCATATTCTCTATGTCAAATGGCCACATTCAGTCTGAATGACCTTCTGAAGTGAAAAAGGTTATAAAATGGATCTGCTACACTTTCCAATGGGTAACTGGAAATTTGACATACCAGATCCATACACGCCCATGACATTGTTCTTGGATATGGAATGGCGTGAGGATCCGGAAAATGGAAGATCAGCCATGGTGCTCTGGTTCAGAGAGCAGCACGGATTGTAGACGTGATTCGACCTTGAGAGCTCAGCTTTCCGGTCGGCGAAGGCCCTTCTAGTCGAGCCTAGGAAGTAGGAAGCAAGAAGACAAACACTTATGCCGTCATAGGACTTCAGGACACAAGAATTTATGTATAATCTTGCCAGGAATATGAAATATAGTTTAACCCTTTTTTATCTGAATTACATTCCATTTACAGACTCATTTTTGCACAATATACTGAACATGGACAGACACCTCAAATATATTCAGGTTCCTCATTTACCCATTATCTCAATGCCACCGAAGGTTGTCAATGTGTGTGTTCTGTATTAATGTTCTAACCCGAAAGTTAAAGATAGTGTATGTAATGCAGACTTTACATTCAACATCTTCTGTACACTCTATCCTGATTTGATATGTAAAATTAATTTTCCAACTGCAGAAAATTAGTCTGAGAAAAAGATATTTGGAAACACTTTCTACGAATGCCATGGTTATAAGAATCTATGAACACATTCATAAGACGTTATAATGCATTCACAAAGCATCACAAACCTGGCTATAAAAATAAATAATAGGCATAACACATTATAACCATGTTTAATATAGTGTGAATGCTATATGAAGTTCTCATCTATAATGCCCTATAGATACCTTCATAATATATTTCAAATCATCCTTAATTTTTATACCTACCATTATAATGCATTATGAAGGTATCTATAGTGCATTATAGCTGAGAGCTTAATTATAGCTTATGAAGTATCATAATCAACACTATAATGCCTCATGGCTGTCAATAGAATATGCTGCATGATTTATCAATTCTCATATTGACCATTATAATGCATTATGAAGGTATCTGTACTGCATTATACAGTAGGTGAGAGCTTCATTGGAACTTGTGGACTATTATAATCAACACTATAATGCCTAATGACTGTTAACAGAAGATGCTGTAACGCTCTATTAATTTTATACTGTTCATTATAACACATTATAGTATCTATAATGCATTATAGATGACAGCTTCAAGTAAAATGTCACCACTTTTTTTAAATTCGATAAAATAAGCAGTTAATCTGACAAAGAGAGTTGACAGTCCTGTTGCAAAACAAGCCTAAAGATAACATCATGGAGTTAAAAAAGAATAGTGCGATAATTAGATACATTTTTCCAGCGAAAGGAGTATGGTTTGTAAAGTGTGACGGTGACATACAGTGCAGGTCATCCCCATAAACGGGGTACTGACTGCCACTAGGCTGGACGTAAGAAGGCTTGAACGCAGGAAGCACAAAGGGTACGTCTCTCCCATCTGCAGGTAGCTTGGAGAGGAAGTAATCCCCGGAAACTCTGATCACGTTTTCCGAGGGGAGATGCCTTGGCTCTGTTTTCATTGCTGAAGATGGTCTCACTTTAATCAGAAAACAGGCTTTAAAATGGTGTGATAAGGTTTTATACCAGATGAAACAAGAATAAAAAGATTTATAAATATACTAAATAATGTTTCCTACAGCCCAGCAGTGGAGGGGTTTTCAGGCAAGCCCCCCCCCCATTCAGAGCGAAAAATATTCGAAGGGGTCCCCCCTCCCCCGGGGTTCCTAGCTCTGGTTGATATCCATTTGGGGCGGGGGTACATCGTTTATAAAATATTTAGAATCCCTGCTGCATTGATGGCTAAGTGATTATTATGATGGATGGAGAACGATCATAGTTTTCACTTAATAATGTAATAAATTCTAACCAATGTACTAATTCCAAAACAACTGCAAATAAAAAAATTATGAATATACTGATGACTAAGATTCTTCAGTCGGAATATTCAGTAGAAATTTAATTATGTAAAATACTTTTTAATTTACCTTGGTATCCAGTGTCTTTGTTCTTGTGTGGAATCTTGAAGCAATTTTTAAGACACTCCATCGCCATACTAAATGAAGAGTTAAAAAATAAAATAAAAATAATAAAATAATAAATTAATTGATTAGATAAATAAGCTAAAAAATAACACGCCGAAATAAGTTTTACCTTTTTTCCACATACTGACTACAAATTAGGCCCGTATATTCTGTATTTAAAAGTAAATCTACAAAAAGAAAGTATACATAAATTTACATAAGTACAACACAGGTTTGTAAAAGTTAATATTCATACGTTGTGCGATGTGTATTAACCGCTATTTACAATATACTTCGATAAGTTAGTCTGGGGATGCCATCGGCACGAAATCAATGTCTGAATAAGTTCAACGGGAATACAAAAACCTGTGCCCGCTGAAATTTAATGAAAAAAGTGAACAATGCGACCGAGAAAAGGAATCATACCTAACTTTTAAATGGTTTCGCAGGAATCCGAAGAAGGCTCATCTGTACCGTCTCCCAAAGTAACGTGGAGCGCACACCATCGCCTTCGTCCACCGCGAATGGTTACGCCGTAGCGTTATAATCTCCGCGTTATTACTGCTAAACGCTCAGCATGAATTTAAGGTCATAGCGCCCGTCGAGTCCGAAGCACCCGCGAACGTGCATGCTGTTAACTGTCTTGGAAACAGAAGATAACTTCTCAGTACTTAGTAACACTGTGCTTCATTCCGACCTACGCATCGAAATGTTACGTTAAATGTACAAGCTTCGAGCGACTTGGAAAACGAATATTTCTTTTTAGTATTGTATTTTAATGTATTTTATATAATGTATTGTAATGTATTTTAATCAGTAGTTTTTATCCCGGTTTAGCAATCAGAATGTTTAACTCATTTTTATTTTAGTGACCAATTCATTACGTTTTTAAACGTTAACATAAAATACCAAACATGAAAGTCTTACAAAGTACAAAACATTTTAAAGGAAAATCGGCGTTCTGTTTCAGGTTGCCTTTTACCTTTTCATTGTTTGCCAATGCCATTAAAAATTGCATCGTGGCAGTTAATCAGGTTGATGCACTATGATGCACTTTTAAAAATATAATATTTTTTAATTTGGCATATTGTAATGATATACATTCACTTTATTTGCAATAGTGAGGCATAAGTAGGAAAATGGGTAATGATATCCTGTTTTCATTTAAAGCACATTTTACTTTGACTCATAATAAGCAAGCTTGGTTTTCAAACTGCAGTATAAGAATATCAGTCATCAATCAGTTCCATGGTGTGCAAGTTTAATATCATTTTTGACAGCTTAACCAGTAATGGTACACTCTTCATGTGTATCCCACAGTTTACATTCTTTCTGAAAACATTGTGTCATATATTGAAAGTTATTTAAGAATCTATCACAAAAACACACTGTGTCAAAAAAACAACAGTGTACTTTCACAGCTCCAAAGTGAAGAACTATGGTTCATGCCCTAAAAATCATGAATGACACACAAAACAAGAACCCAACAAAAGACCTTTAAAAAAAAAAAAACAATCGACTCAAAGAAATATGTTTTTGGTATGTCGATATAGGTAACAGATCTCTGAGAAGACTCTGGAAACAATACCCAAATGAATGACAAATAATATTCATTAAGAACGATGGCAGAGCGCCATTCGTTACAATATAAATATTCTACCGTGTGGGATGCATTACAAACATCGTCAGGCAGCTTTCAAACAGTGTCCCTGCAGAGGAGTGAGAGAAGACCAAAAGCTAATATGAGCAAGACCAGGACCGTCACCAATCTCCTGGAACAGTGTAGCCAAAAACTAAGATAAACCAAGCTGCCTGCTGGAGGGGACAGGGAATGGAGGAGTGTGGTCAAGTGTGAGAGGGTGAGGCCCGCCACCCAGGGTCTCAATAGGCATGCTCAGGAACGAATATCATCAGTCGGATTACTGAGCTGCCCCGGAAGTTGATGACATTGTTGATAGTGACCATTTCCAGATCCAGAATGATCTCTTTAGGACCTCTTATGGGGCGCGACAGCACCAGAGTGGCACTGGCATCGCTGGTTTGCTGCAAGACAAAAATAAAAATGAGCATACTGGAAAATCTATAATTCAAGATGCATCAGCTGTAAGCAGAGGGCAATATCCTAACAGTTTCTAGTAGAAATATTTGCATCAACCAATTTGAAGAAATGCCTCTTTCATCTGATAAACTTATGAACTGAATCACAAATTGTCTGAAACAATTTTACTTTGAAATCAGTAATTGTCCATACTATTGATACCACATTCTTACAGAAGACCCATATACGATGACCGTTAAAGATCTTTGACTGTTGACTTATTGTGCCACCTGGTGGTCATTCAGACTACTTACCCTCATATGGAACTCTCGGCCTTCATTGCCCGACTTGATTTGGAAGATGTAGAAGGCGCCGGGGTAGCGCGTGGTGGCCTGCATCTGAAAGACATCTGCAGGCACACTGCGGCCAGGGGAGAGGTCCATGTGCCGGAACAAGACGGTGAAGGGGTTGTCTTGGCATGCAAGGTTCTCAGCCAGACACATGCATTGACTGTGAAGAGACAGGAAAAGTGGGTCCCATCAGACCAGGAACTGAGCCCATAACCAGCTATGTAAGGGCAAAAATATCCTTACTCACTTGTCACCAAATTCAATGTAAGGTGAATCACATTGTAAAGGGTCCAGGCATTTATAGCTCCCCTGGAAATTGAAACACACTTGTTCTGTTCTACAGGTGTTGTTACCAGTTTCACATTCATTGATATCTTCAAAATCAAACACATAACAGTTAAAGTCAGTTTAAACATCACCATCCAACATCATTATCATCATCATCATCATCACAGAAGTCACCAAAAGATGATACAAAACAGCAAGAAATTAGGCTGAACACAACAACACAAAAAATGGTACAAACAGGCAAATTTTTGTTAGCATATTTGATATCTGGCACTACGGTTTAGACAGAAGACTAGTTTAGGTTTTCTGTTGTAGTTTTTATTTTTAAGATATTTGTACTTTACAATCAATCCTCGGGTAAATAATTCCAAGAAAACAGATAGATAGATAGATAGATAGATAGATAGATAGATAGATAGATAGATAGATAGATAGAATCTTAATGATACACTATTTCCGTCGATCTACATGCATAATACTTCCAATACATTCATCCAGTCTCATACCTTCACAACTTCGTCCATCATCATATACCAAATACCCAGGAGGACAGACGCAGGAGTACGACCCAGGATTGTTCACACAAGAGTGCTGACACAAAAACTCTGCAAATCCACACTCATCCATATCTACCCATGAAAAGACAAGCAAAAAAGACAATTTCATTATACGGTATATTGGCATTACAGATAAACTCTAATTAACATTCTCTTAAAAAACAGATTGTATTATTCCAATTTAAAGTTTTATTTTCTACATAAAAAGATTTTGCAATGAGCTTTTACATCAAAGTTCCAGTAAATGTCAGAAAATATCTAAAGTTTAGTCGTATGCATCAATAGTGCTGTCCGAGTGCAACAATGCCATGAACCTGCAGTTTGGTTTTTATCAGATACAGATAATTCATCTCAACAACTGCCTTCCATGCTGGACTGAAGCAGTCTTTTTTGTAGTTATCCTGACTTCATGCACGCAGCCTCTTCCCGCCTCACCATTACAAGTGGTCCCATCAGATGCCAGCTCAAACCCCTCCCCGCAGTTGCACATGAAAGAACCATAGGTGTTGAAACAGCCATGAGCACAGGGTGCTTCCTCGCACTCATCCACATCTGTTAGGGGCAGTTACATCTCAGTTACATCTCAGTTACATCATCATTACAGTAAACAAACACAGGAGTCTGATGAAGTCATTCTTAAACTATCTTGGCATTACAGCACGGCTAGGTTTTTTTTTTGCAATCATAAGAACGGAATAATCCAATGACATCAGCTTGTTCTTACACAATATGCATTGCTGCATCGTTATACAAATCTGTGTGCGATGCCTACCTTGGCAGGTCCTGCCGTCTGGGTTAAGGACAAAGCCAATGTTGCATGAACAGGAATACGATCCTGGCATGTTAGCACACAACTGCTGACAGTATCCATAGCGACACTCATCAATATCTGACAGTAAAACACAGAATTAAATGGAGAGGGAGAGAGAAAAGGGTAAATAGGCTATGAAAAAGAAAGCATTTTAATGATGATTAATACATTTTAAAACAAGATGACATACATAACAAATATAGCACATAAACAAAAAATGCATCTTCATAATTTGAAAGCAATTAATAAACATGCATTGCACATAAAATATTATGCTACAGCTGAATCACAATGCATTTTTTATTATTATTCATTGCTGACAGAAGTGGGTAATTCAGGTCCAGAAAGTAAAAGTCCAGACCAAGATTTTGTTTTAACCAACCAGTGGAACATAAAGAGTCGCAGTCACAGATACTCAACTGGCCTTTTACTTTCTGAACCTGGATTACCCAACTTGGACTGCTGACTCTGCCTCTTCAAACATTGCCCTTACCCTGGCACTGTCCACCGATAAGCCAGTACCCCTCAGTACAGGAACACGTGTAACCTCCTGCGGTGTTGATGCACACCTGCGTTGGGTTGCACTGGTGGGAATTCACTTCACATTCATCAATGTCTAAAAAAGAGAGAGATTTTGGATTAAGAGTGAAAGGAAAATGCAGTTTGCATTAGGTAACCTGGCAAGGTTATTAAATGTGTGGAATTCATTCTTTAATGCTCTGTCAAAGGTTACAAATACATAACTTTAAACACATTTCGGTATTGGTTCACAGCAATATGTTCTACAGCAAACATTTTTTTAATGATTGAACACCAGCAATTTGTAAGGGGTGTAGCTCACACATTGCTACAGAGTCATTATTTCCATTTGTGGATTTCAACGATGAAATTCCACGCATAATCAAGGTTCCCTAACAATGAAGTCACCCAAGAAAAAGATACGGAAAGTAAAATTAAAGTAATTGCCACAGTTCAACAAGCAGTTCTAATACGTGATAATGTGTGATCGAGACCAATCTCTCTGTCTGAATGGTTGGCCCACTTGTCTGGAAACCAAGCCTCAGTTGGGCTTCTTTCCAACAGCAACATTGCACAACACCTGTTTTCAGTTAAACCCTTCCACCACTGGAAGGAGAACATCTGTGCTTCATGTGTACTATGACCCAGAGTCAAATTCTATGGATTCTGATCTGGGAGTCATTTAGTATATTTCCATATATAGGCACTTTTACTAACACTCAGAGGAGACTGCTATAAGGACACAAACATACTTGTACTAGAATGATGGTTGCTGAGAACTTACATTAATGCCGCAGTGACTCAACAACTGAATCGTTCTTTCAGAAGAGGTAGATACAAGCTAAGCTAGCAAACTGGGTTTGTATCAGAGTCAGTGTTAACCTCAGGGTGACATTCATGCAGCAGACAAATTTAGCTTGGCTTTATTATATAGGGAACTGTTGTATAACTGATAGAGAATTGCAATGCATATTCTTTCATTAAATTAACTTATACACCAAAAAATGATGGCTACATTTTTGATGTTTCTAAACTGCATTCTAACCTATTTTATTAACCTCATCTGAATAGCATGCTTTGATTTTCCAGGCATTTGGTTAATTTGTAAATGATAATGCAGGAAATGTAGAACTGTTTAAGCAAGGTAAATTAGTTCAGGGTCGTTCTTTTTGTCTTCTATTTGCTGACACTAGTCTGGAGAATAAGAATTTCATTGTACTACATACACATGACAATAAAACTCAAATTATGCTTAGAAGCTGAAGAAGTACGTTGAGAAAATTGCAAAAAGATTGTGATTAACGCCATGTATGACAGAAAATGAAATAAATCTTTTTCCATAATGTGAACATCTAGTATTGCATTCTCGAAAGTGGATTATGTCATGGTTTGGAATACTATATCTACAGTAAATGCCAATCTCCAGTATATGATTATTTCTGTTAGTGCCAACATCTGAACTCAATATTGAATGAGGATTTATTATATTATATCAAAATTTGAGACACGAGTGCAAAGAAAGAAAGAAGTGTAGCTGAAACATACATTAGTGTGTAAATCCATTAATCTTCTATAACTACTTATCTATTAAAGCCCATACAAACCCAGAGAGAACGTTTAGCATAAAAATACAATCAAACATAGAGGTAAGGCTACGCTAAGTTATTGGGCCATCTTGCTGCTAATGATAGCATTTTATTAAGAACATATGCATCATCATATTAAGAGCAAATATGAAGCATTATTGTTACAACTCATGTATGATGTGGTATGATGTGGTATAATTATTTTTAAAGGCTTTTGGTTTGGTATTGGTTTCTGAAAACTAGGTTTTTACAGTTGATCACTCTGCAACCCATGGCATTCAAAACTTCTGATCAATTAATTATTAGCTCACCACAGAGCTAGACAATGGATTCTTCTAGACAATGGATTCTTTTGCGCTCTCCTTCCATTGTTGGAATGATCAAATTGAATGTGAATTTCCACATCTGTTCAGAAGTAAGTCACTTAAAAAAAGTGATGTATGGAATATATCTTCATTGTCATTGTAGATATAATAAAATGTAAATTTAATTCTTTAATCTGTTTCTGCCCATAAATATGTCCACCTGTTGGCTTGTCAGCTAAGTATGTACCAATAGATAATGAGGTCATACCTAATTACTGAAGGTCGGGGGGGGGGGGGGGGGGGGGGGGGGGGGGGGGGGG
>JAODUD010000026.1:11700565-11720423 GCA_026784285.1 Stomatorhinus walkeri
CACCCCTACATGTACTGAGGCCTGCTGTAAGAAACACCCCTACGTGTACTGAGGCCTGCTGTAGGAAACACCCCTACGTGTACTGAGGCCTGCTGTAGGAAACACCCCTACATGTACTGAGGCCTGCTGTAAGAAACACCCCTACGTGTACTGAGGCCTGCTGTAGGAAACACCCCCACATGTACAAATCACACTTTGCGATGTGCAGCAGTACAAAAGCACCCCCCTCTTCTTTCGCCATATCAACATTTAATATCCACGTGCCCCACAAGCTTTAACAAATGGGGGGCATAATGGCTCAGTCAGTCCTCAGTCAGTCACAGGGTTAGCGGCCTGAATCTCCGCTCTGCATTGTGTGTGTGGAGTTTGCATGCTCTTCCTGTGTCATGCAGCTTTCCTCTGGATACTTTAATGTCTGGCCACAGACCACAGATACGCAGTTTCCCAAAGTGTATGTACATGTGCCTTGCAATGACATATTACAGCCTTGTACCTTGATTCCTATGATAAGCTCTTGGAACCCTGAGCAGGATAAGTGATTAGAAGTCAGCAGGCTAAGCCTCTATGCCTGTGACCAGAAGGTCATCACTTCGCTTCTATAGCTTATTCAACTGCTGCTGTTATAATGTTGCACATAGTGCCATTTCTGTATACTCCAAAACACAGTCCAGGCACATGTGGTTAGATGAAACCATGACATATATGTGCATGACTGCTATCTCAACCACGAAGCCCTCCGCATCACAGTCTGTCCTTCCTGAAAATCTGTATTGGATTAAAGGCTTAGGTGAGGGAGCAAATAATTTTCTTAAGTTTTAGGCCTATTCATGTAAAGGTTCTATGTGAATGTGTGCTGTTTGGGGAAAAGTAGCATTTTTTTCCAATGTTCACCTTTGAAATGGATACCGGAGGATGAATTTCTATTGTAAATCGTGGGACAGGAGCAAAGTACTTCATACAAAAGTACAATGTTCCTTTTTAAGATACTCACGCAGCTCCTTTATGTCATCTGCATTAGGTGTCAGAATCCATTTCAGTATGGCAGGTCTGTGAAATTTCCTAGTCTAAGGATGCAATAGATACTACGAGGAAGCAGCTAAAATGAGGCCTACATTCAAGCATTTCCCATCCCCTTCATTTATAAATCTTATGCTGTAATCTAAAATACATTGGCCCTGTGGTTATATAGAAAAAAACTATAAACCCCACGTTCCAAAAGTCATCCATTTGTTAACTCTGATGTTGCAGGACGTATGGACTGTGCTAATAGCACTAAATAATAGGCTACAACCAAAGCCATGGCCCGCATCATGATGCGATTTCAATCCAGTGCCTTTGCTTAGTGCCGTTATTAGAACACCAATAGAACTATGCAAATGTAAATCACGTGATTCAATTGTTAATATCTTCCGTCATGGGTCTGCACAAAATGGAAGTTGTGTTCAACTTGGAGGGCATTTAAATACTTTTTATCTGAACACCCTTAAACTACTCGAGTGAAAGACAAAGACAACACAATGCAAAATCGTATCTACCCCTGATAGGCTGTTTCTATTAAAACGGGTTACTGTAACCGAAGTTATTTTGTTTAACATTAATTCATATAATAATTAGAATAATGGAGTAACTCACCAACGCACGTGCCGTCCTCCCCAAGTGTATATCCCAAGATACAAGGGGCAGATCGGCTTACGATGGGGTAACTGGGAGGGGCAGCAGGTACTGGCGCTTGAGGGTAAGTGTCGGAGAAGCGAGCAGGTGATTCTGCAGGTGGTTGTGCAGGTGATTCAGGGTATGATAAATCAGAAAGAGGAGTCCTGGCATACGGCGAATTAAACATCCCACGTGGCAAACACAGGTAACCTCCATTCTGATTAATGCAGCGCATTTCTCCGCGACAGGGGTTCATCGGCGTCCGGCATTCATCCACGTCTAAAAGAGCGTGCACAAGAAATTATAAGGAACCCCCCCACAACTCCATATGAAATGATAAATATCGTAGTGACCTACCTATACATTGCCTGATACGACGGTCGTAGATAAAGCCCTCCGTACAGGTCTGGAAAGATTGACAGAATAATGCAGACATGCAGTCTAAGACATTGCAGATTTACCCATTAAATAAAAATTAAATAATAACCAGAATAAATAGACATAGGCCTAAATAAAAGAATGCTACAAAAAGTTGTTGCGTATTGAAAGCTACTTAAGTTTTAACACTTTTTGCTAAAAGTTAAGAACTTCGAGGATTCGCCCAGCTAAAGGACTGCAGCTTCCAGAGCGGGCTTTAAAATGTCTCAGTGTCAGGGGAACGACTGCATTAACTCCAGCCACACATCTGGATAACAGAGCGACAACTCCCTCTAAATACTGGGAATCGCTCGGCTTACCTGCGTGTTTCCGGAGCGTATACTTAATAAAGTCAAGGTTAGAACTGCCAACATTCTGCAAAATAAATTAAACAGATATACGGAAAAATCAACTTTCAGAGTATTGCGCAATTTAACTTTGCAAATCAATACAGCATTCCGTGGCTAAAAACAAAAGAATTAAAACCTCCAGTCTAAATAACATTTGTGCAGTGTACATTCGCTTCGGTTTATAAACCATCAACAAAAAATCCTCTGCTAAAATGCAAAAAATTGCATGTTTTATCTCATTCTATTTATTGTTCCGTTTTCAGCATAAAAGTTAGCATAAAACCCACCTCACAGATGTACGGGACCGTAGGTCGCAGGCTTCAAATAGCATGTTTTACGGCTCCTGGGTGATCTCCTTTGAAAGAGACCCGCAGCCGACCCGTAAATTCCTTTCAGTTGGAAACTCACAGGCTTCCTTCTACTGTACGCAGCCCAAATAGAGCCCTGCGCGATCTGGCCCCCTCAGCCTGCACGGTCTGCGCGACTTCTTGCGAAAACCAGCACCTGGTTTTGGTTAGCTGGTGCCTCGTCGATCCCAAGCAGTATAGGTTTGACCAGTTTTGCAAAGAATGCCTTTTCAAAATGAACGGTTTTTTCTCCCCATTTCTCTGCTGTACAGACTATTTAGCAATGCAAATAGATGGGGCCCCGGAGCACTTGACAACAGCTGGTTTAAATCCTAGAGAGACGGCCCCCTTAAAAGAAAATTCCCCGAGTTGCCACGACCATTTACAAAATAAACGAGAATCTGGAGAAATAATGCTGACATACAATATTGTAATCCTCAGAGTGCCCGTTCTATTATGGATTTAGAGGAACGGTAACAAAATACTAGTATTAGACTCGTAATTGTGAAACTTATATAAACGATACGTAGGCCTATTATTAAAGTTAAAGATGTAATTTCATTATAATGCAGCTTCCATTTAGGCATAAGCCTACATAATACTTACAATAAACGTGGCATTGTGTTTACGTTTAATAGGGGTATCATCTTAAAACCATTCAGGGCTATACATTTTTAGAGTAGTACATTTTGAGAGAATGTCTGCCATATATAAAGCTGGAGACCTCTTTCCTATTTTATTTGTCCCAGGAGACTCACGCACACAGAGCAGGTGTCAACAAAGGCCGCCTATTCATTGAACCACCACAATCATAAACGGGAAATGTTGTGTTTTTTCCTATTTGAAATCAATATATCTGCAGTCAACTGGACATCAAGCTTTGGGTGGGTATCTGACTGAAAACACTGGCAGAAGAAGAGAATTTAAAATATTATTTGACGTTTCACGTGCGTTTTACACCACCGCAGTGACTTACTTTTCTAATTAAAAATGCTGTATATTGTCATCAAAATGTTAAAAGGAAAGACATATGCCACGTGACACAGATATATTGCTATTGGAAATATATGCTAAAGGGAATATGTCGTTTAGAATGATACATTTCCAAAACATGAAACTTCAAAGTCAAATAAAACCAAGTTAAAAAGGCACGGAAGTACTTAAAGAAGGAATACTACGTCGTACGTAGTAAACTGCCCGCTATCAACCTGGTAACCGTACAACCAGCTTCGGTTACAGACTTTGGAAACCAAATCTAAAAATAATATCAAGAGAGGCAACACTGAATGGAAGGGAAAAAACTAGAGTAGAATAACTATAATGTACACTGCTTTACTCTCTGGTCAAACTAATGCTGTAATAACATAGATGTGAAAGACGAGAAGACTGTAAGCTGTTTTTTTTCCTACCATACACAAAGTAGTATCACCGCATCGTTAATATTACATTGCATCACAGTCTAACAACTTTTCCACAAGTAGGTTAACACATTTATTTAAAATTACTGTGTAATATATCCATGCTATAAAATAATATTTATATGATACGTCAAAAATGTTTAGCCCGCACGCTTGTCGATAATTGGAGTGGCAGGGCAGCCGATTCCGTCTTACGAAAACAATTTGCTCTCTTTCGTAAAATATTCCCCTTCTAAAGTTACCCGTATGCTGAGATATGCGGTATATACTGATTCATTCAGCTTCCATAGTTCGGCGAGGTCCTGCAGTGTATGTATAGCGAAAGTTACTATCACTATTAAATTTCCATGTAAGCATTATCGACCAACAATAGTGATGGAGCGTCGGTACCACGGGGAAAAACTAGCTATCAGACGAGCGTAGGCCTGTGCAGTTCTCACGATTTGAAGACTTAATGTAAAGCATGGTCTCTTTTCATTTCCATCCCCTTTAACTTGCCAAAAATTAACGCGACTTCTGAATAACCGAGTATAAATACATTGACGAAATACTGTAACTGCAACCAAGCAAATAGTAATGTAAAATGTAAAATTAGAGGTTAGCGTAAGATTTTTTTACAGTCTGTAATTAAAAAATATATAGATGATTATTCATAATCAATACTTGAAATACGAAAGAATCCGTCCGTGTCGTTTTTACCGATTTTATTCTGCCACACATGGCAAAATATACGGACGCAAATCAATATATGGATGAGAACAATGTGAAAAGTTTTCGCACTTTGAACGATGGGAAATTAATGGGAAACAATAAACGGGAAATAACAGCTAATTGTAAAATGACTTGGGGTAAACAGTCATACACCGTTAAAAACGAGGTTACATGGACAAAACAGAAATGCACCCACCAGACCGCAATTGAAAGGCTACAAAAATACACCAGGGAAAAAAATCACATTACATGTATGCAAAAGCAAACAAATATTTTATTCACATGTCAAGAAAAGACATAGAAATTCTATGGATCAAGCATTTTCCCGAATGGGGTGATAGTTTGCTTCTTTATACAACCAAATTCTCAGTCCAGTTATAAGTTATTCAGTAATCAAGATTAAGCATTCCATGAACAAAATTACAAGTGTCATAAGCATATAAAACAATACTTTTAACACCACAGCACATACGATTTTCAAAATTCAGAAGGGGGAGAAAATAATTTGGGCTTTCTTGCATTTACAATATCAGAGAAACAAAATTAATTTTATACTTTTAGCTAATGCTGTTTCAATAAAACCATCCAAAATGTAGACATTAGTAGCATTTCATGTGCAAGTACACTGTGCCAGTATTTTCTCTTTAACAAGTCCAGTCCCTTTTCGACTGCGAAACAAAGTTTCCTCAAATTATGCTTTCCAAATGTCTTTGGGGGGGGGGGGGGGGCAAATATTCAAAGGTATACTTTTACAGCTCTTGATGATTCTGAAGACTTAATCCAGATCGTTTCACACTTCCATTGTAGATGTATTTCAGATCTGTCATTTCAATTTTGCATGGCTGTGTGGTTGCAGAAAAATACCCTGCAATACCTTGAGTTAGACATAGACCTGTGGAACAGACAAACTCCAAAGGATCACATATATACCCAAGGGGGAAGTTGTATGCACCCTGCTAAAATGTAAAAAACTATATACTATTCTTACATTTTTATATGTTAAGCAGATGCAAATACCTACAAGTGCAAAGTGCGTTTAGTGAGATCTACAATTAGATGACTAGAATACTTGAGACTAGAAAAGCCCTCCTCTTTCCAGCAAGAGCAAGAATGCTGGGCTAAGTCTCATTGCAATATGTCTTGTATAATGGCATGAATCTGGTGATATTTTACAGTTGGTCATCATGATTTGCAGTTGGATACATGGTCGTGACTCCAAGGACCTTCACAGCCGTATCTGGCCAGGCTGTAGTGTTCAGCTCCTCTTACTTCTGGAAAAAAGTGCTTTTAGTCACAAGTGGGTTCATTCACTGTTTGAGCAGGTCTTTGAGGACGGACCCGGCGCTGGCCTCAGCTGACACTGGGACAGGCGTGAAAGTGGGCAGGGCATCTGAGATGGGCTTCATTAGCAGGTGACCCCCTCCCCCTAAAGCAGGACCGCCTGGCTTTAGCAGTGGCACAGCTGCTGAGCGGGGGGCAAGGAAGGAATTACCCTCTCCTGCATGTTTGCTGGATCCAGAACCACCTAAGCAATTAAAGGCAAGGGGTTACATAAGGTCAAATGATAAAAGTGACAATTATTATTTTGATAAAATTAAATGACACAGTTTAATACATGCAGTAATACTACCACATAAATGTTGTAACATTGTTGATGCAATTTAAAGGATAGTAGTCTGTTATTGCAGTTTTATGAAGGCAATAAGGCCCACAAAATGTATACATGATTCTTCATATAAAAAAGCTACACTTGTTTTTTTTAAACACAGTTTAATGCTAATAGCAGTATGTTGTGATGTGTTTGAAATGTTAAAACTGATGCATGAAATTACGATGTGGGTGCTTACTATTTGCAGAAAGTGCTGCATTGGCACTGTTAGCAGTAAGGGACACATTCAGTGGTGTGATGTCATAGACTGGCAATTTGGGGGCTGGAAGTGCTGGGTTGGATTCCACTTCCAGGAACTTCAGAAACATCTCAGAGAAAGACTGTAACGACAAAAAAAGGGCAAACAATTAAAGCAAGAAAGGAATAACATAACTACAGGAAATGCTCACATTTTCAGGGTTCATGGTGTATATTATAAGTAAATGTTCTGGACAGCATATGAACAGCTACTGCAAACAAGGCTGTACAATGCATTTGTTTAGCTCTGTTTTTTAAAGTCAAAATGGGAAACTATAGCTATGAATATTGAATGAATTTTGATATTCTGTTTTTAAAACAATATACTGTTTGTATTAGTGTCTTCTGTAAAATTTCTATTCCGAGAAATAATTTGCATTTTTGGCCATTGTAAAGAGTTCCACTGTTCTAGCTGCAGAATTCCAGATTTCACCAAAAGTCGGATCAAATGGCGAGCACTGCATAGCTGCTTTGGACGATGACCCTGTGCCTTGAAACCTCAAACACAGAGGACATGAAAAAGCACCATATTAACTAACAATTCATCTAACGTTAAAAACATGCGGGCGTTTGTCATAAAAAGCTTATAGTGACTTTATTTTGGGGAGGCATTCATTTGTCTAAATTTTAGGGGCAAATTGTGATGTATCCTTATATTTATTGAATTGAGTTAATGGGGAACATGATCCAGGTGACAGATCAGCAGCCACGACATTTTTTGAAAGAGGAGAAATTGTGGATAAACAAGGTAAAAAAAAAAAAACTGGTGGAGTGGTGACACGTTTATTAAACAAAGATACGTCAAAATTTATAGATTATTAACTTTTGGGTGTCACGATAGGCCTCTCATTAATATTTTAGGCATACGACGAACCTGCTTATGACAGGCGTGCGTAAATGTCCATATGATGCAGGAAAGCCAGCGTCCTGACGAATGTTCACGCCTGTCATCTAAAGCCCTGGTGATTTTTATGCAATATCCTGCAGCCCTAATATTATGATAGGTATAATTTTTATGTTGCAGGCCTCACCCAAAGGGTGACTGCAGGCTGCGATTCACAAATTATGCTAGTGTGAAAGGAACATCAGTTTCATCTTTTTCACCAGAAGGTTTCTGTCTCTTGCACGAGCCGCAAGAGATAACGCATAACACTGCCACTTTTCACTGAGATGAGTTTTAATTCTCAATTCTTCATTGGAACAGTCTAAAACATGAAATATTGTGAGTGGTCGTTACAATCAACCCAGTATTTTATCCACGTTCCATTGCTTACTGAAACAACTATAGACATAATACATACTTTCGTGTATGAATTAGAATGTTCTACTGAGAAGACACTCACAGTGTTGACAACTTGTGTGCGGCCGGGTCTTTGAGGGGTGTTGGGAACGCTCTGTGCCGATCTGCCACCCAACCAGCCGGAGACCCAGCGCGTCACTCCTTGTCTTCCCTCCTCTTCTAGTAGCTGCAAAACAAAGAGGATGAAAGAAGTCAGCAGGAATTCTAGAAAATGACATGAAGCGGCAGAGAAGAGAGAAGAGGACTTAAGGGACCTCTGCTGTCTTCTGACGAATGAACACTTTAAAAGTGATGCTTATAAGACAAACATCTGGCTAACGTTGACTTTATAAAATTATCATCATGAATTACAAGACCACCGTATATGGTGTGGGGGAAGATGAGAAAAACCGTGGCAGTCGAGGAAGTAGTGATTTAGTAATGACATCACATTATTGGGTCAACTTGTGCAGAATGGACACTGAGCGACATAATACTTCCTTTATAAACCTCTCAGATCAGAAGTGTTCTTGTGTAAGCAAGGTTGTTTACATTCAGTTTCTATTGCATTTTGGAAAAACTGACCACAACTGCAGCTATTAATTCAGCGAGCCAGAACGGCTGAAACTAGCCAACTTGGAAACTAGTGAAATAATGTGCGAATCAGCAGAAGAACACGTACTGTAACTCCCAAAAACCTGAAAAGCCTGGAATCTCTTTGAATTACACCGGGAATTTTTTTCATTTAAGCTATTTTATGCACTTAAGTCTGTGTCAGCTGTCTAATGTCACCCGTGTGATATTTAAATTCCACGCCACAACTTTTTTTGTTGCAACATGCTTGTGTTATACATTATTATCTCCTTGTCATTGTATTCGCTTAAGACAGTAGTAGGTTAATATTGCAGGTTTCACTTTTCATGGTTGGTTGCATACAATGGGTACTGTGCAATAATGGGCTGGGTTTGTGGTATAAATGTATAATTAATATTCAGATCTCTTTGAATTAAAAATCTGTCACATTATAACATGTAAATGTCTTTTTTAAAGAAGTTTCTCAGCCCTAACATAATAGCAGTCTTGACAAGCAATACAGTAGGCAGGCTTCATTCTCTAGAGGAAAAATTGTCTCCATTCTGCAACATTAAATGTAAAACAAATGCAAGTTAAATCATGATTACACATAACATACATTACGCATCTGAGCTTCCAACTGTATTATTTTCTTAAAGGTTATTACAGTGAAGCAAACATCACATATACAATTTAAGAAACATGAAACATCACATAGCTTTAAACACAGACGTCTTGAGTGGAAAATTTGACTAGCAGTGGAGAGTAAGTACAGAGTGTAAAGTACAATCTCCCGAAGTCTAAAAATCAGTCTTTGGAGGGCTTGTAATCGCATTTGCCCCCATTCTAAAACCTGCTTTTAATTTTACACTAACTATATATGGATGCCACCAGAAACCCCGGACAGCTGTTGGGCAATTCAGAATAGTTGGACTGGCTTCCTCTGAATCCTGCCAACAGTACTGGATAAGGAAATACTTTGAGGGGAGCTGGATTCTGAATGTTTGTAGTCTGCCCACTCAATTAAAAAAAATTGTCTGCATATGCCATTGTCTACATATGTTTTTGGCCGGTTCAGGAGCAAAATCTGCAACGCTGCATGTTTTATCAAGTCGGTCATAATTACTTTGTTATATGTTACGTTACATTTCTACTCATATCACTGAGTGTTATGGAAAACTGGCTGTCTTAGAATTCAACACCGGTAACCGCAATGATTACTTTAAAAATAAAGTGTAGGCCACCATGTGGTTAGAACTTTGGACAGAGTCCTGGGAGATCACATTAGGACATTTGACTGATGTGGAATTGCCATTTTGAAAGCATCACTGAGCAAGATGTTACAAATTTAAAAGAAAAAATGAAAAATCCTTCCTGCCCTACTTCAGTTTCTATCTATTGAAGAGTTCATCATACAGTTGTCA
Source organism: Stomatorhinus walkeri (assembly GCA_026784285.1). Classification (NCBI taxonomy): domain Eukaryota; kingdom Metazoa; phylum Chordata; class Actinopteri; order Osteoglossiformes; family Mormyridae; genus Stomatorhinus; species Stomatorhinus walkeri. The sequence goes on from JAODUD010000026.1 coordinate 11,710,644, forward strand.
CTTGGTCTCCATGGCGGATTGGTTCCAGAACCACCACCCCTCCCCGAATACAAATATCTCATATAAAATGGCGAAGCACTTGCATGTAAATATCTATTATACTGTATTGTTTATTTTTTCTTGTCATTATTCCCTGAGCACTGCAGATGTTCAGCACAGATGCAGGCTACAGCAAGGTATGCCTACACATCACTTCCCTGGCGCGCGTCCAGCAGAGTGATCGGCAAGCGGCCTATTCAAGATTCGCTTTTTGCGACTTTCAGGCTTTTTTTTCACTAATATTTTCGATCTGCGTGTGGAACCAGCAGACATGGCGCGCCGACTGTATTCTTCTTTTAGATAATATACGGATCGTTTGACTCAATTGCATGACTGCAGTATAATGTATTCAGGGTCTTAAAAAAAACATTATTCAAACAGATCTGTACATTTTCCGCTCTGCCGAAGATTAATATGCTGCTTTTAAACATCTGCACACATGGGTGAGAAAATACAGCGAAAATTAGCAGGCTGGTCTAAAATAAATTACATCATCCAAAGTAAATCCATTAAGCAATGGTGTTTTAGAAATCCAAGAAAACCAAAATACTTAAGGCACTCCTTAAACAAATACTGGGAAGGTAGCATTTTCTCTTAAACACTAGTGAATTCACTACTGAGGCCCTAATGTGACTTTTGTCAGATACGCTGCAGTATGCAGTCATTTCCAAAGACTAAACAGGAAAACCATCTTTAATGCATTACATAACTGCATAATATATAGTCATGTGTCGCTAGGCAAGTTCATTGTTGTGAGAACATCACAGAGTATACTTACACAAACCTATAGCCTACTACACACCTAGACAATATAGTATAATAATAATCATAATAGTAAGCTGTCCGCAAAGGGCAGCCACCCATGGCAGCGCCCAGAGAGCTAAGGGCCTTGCTCAAGGACCTGCTGAGGCTGGGTTTGAACCGGCGACCTTGTGATTACAGACACACAGGCTCAGCCCACGGAGCCACACGCTGCCCCTAGTATGGCCTAAATAACAAGCACAGCACAGCAAATACATAAACCAGAAACAAAGCTGCTTATTATCAAGTATTACATAACTGAAGGCGCTATACTTTTATAAGAGATGTCGTGCAGTAGGTTTGTATACACCGGCCTCACCACAAACACATGAGCAATGCATCGCACTATGATGTCACTAGGCAATGGGAATTCCTCAGCTTCATCATAGTGTAATCTTACGGGACCAGTCAGATATGCGGTCCGCTGTTGACCGAAACACTTAAGCGGTGCATGACTGTACAGTAACAATATATTAAACAATAATTATGTTAATTTTTAAATCATTTTAATTGCTTCACATCCAATAAGTTTTAAAAAAACCTTTATTATAAAATAACTCTTAAAAGTGTATCACTCTGAGCAAACTATAGAGGCAGAAGAGACAAAAAGTGAGTGAGTGTCTTGCAGAAGTCAGTAAAGGTACAACAGAAAAATAAAATTAAATCCGTTAGAGGAGAACTAACAGCAGCATACCTGATCGACATCGTCTCGATCCAGTTCCAGCACGTTGCCCATGAGTCTTAAGACCTCTGACCGCTTATTCCTGGGGGTGTGGAAATACCCCACAAAGAGATTCCGCATAAGTAGCCTAAGAACACAAGGGTAAACAGACTTAATTATATGCATAATTATGTTTATAATCAGCATGGGCTGATTTCTGAACACAAAAGCAACATAAATGGAACACTGCCTTTCTTTAATATTGCTTTGGTTGTAGCGTGAAAGCTGCATATTTGATTTAATAGCTCGTCACATTAAGAGTTGACCTTACTTGTCCACTTTGCCTTCAGTACTGTTCAGCAGGTTCATCAGTTTGTTCTGGGATTCTTCCAGCATTTCCTGCCTCACCGTCACTAAATATGTAAAAGTGAGGTTTCTCATGGTTATTCACAAATAACGGGGTCCACACTTAAACAATCAATACTGATCCTAAAGAAAGCTGACATGTCTACTGGGCTAGCAGGCCAAAGACAACTACCTTCACTGATATGATGGTGCAGACCAGAACAGTCTCTCTGCAAGGTCCCGTTTAACCAAATCTTATATAAACAAAAATTCCAACATGGTCTGGAATTGTGTGCTTTTAAAAAAGGGGCAAGCCTGGGAATTTTTAACCATATAAGAAACAGCAATAGATGTCTGGGAATATTGTGCAAGCCAAGGACCATGCACCCGAAAAAAAGGTTTATGGGAACAGAACACATTTTATTTTTATCAAGTACCACTACAAGATAAGTTTTAAGTAAGCTTAGATCAGACACCTTCTAATCTTTTTAAACCAGCGGTTTGTGGTCATACTTTTGATATGGTAGAACCAAACATTTAGCTCATGGAGGGCCAGAACAAATGGGGTTTAAACAGATTTCTGCAGTCAGAAAAAGCAGAAGTCAAATAGTCAATGGGGAAAAACACAACAAAATCATTTACAGAATATATATTAACATCAACATCGGAAAGAAACCTGCGGGAAAAAACAGAATGTACTAAAATATAAAAAAGCAAGAAATTTCTTCTGACATATGCAGTGCAATGCTATTTATATACATCATGCATATAAATATACACTCTGCAGATTGGCTGCCATTCATTATGAAAAAGAGCACCCAATGAAAATGGCTTAAACAACAGTACTATAAAAGCAGTAGAAGGGACGCATCTAAAAGCAAAGGCAAAATACATTTCTACAAAATTTATTAAGTTAAAAGCATATTTTCACATATCTGCATTGTCAGTCGCTCCAAAATAAATGCTTTACATATTGTTAATAAGGTTTCCATTTAGAACTCGTGAAAGACCCAAATCACTTGCTGGGCCAAAGAAAACTGGCTCGTCTAACTAGTTTCCATATAATAAATTTTGCTAAAACAGAAGGAATGTTGTGTGGCAGTTTATATCTAGCCAAAATGCTTCAAATCCTGACTTACACAAACATTTCAGATATACAAACATAACATCTAAAAATAACATGACTTATATAACCCTATATACTGGGGAAAAAATGTTCTCATTGATACAAATGATTCATAACACGTTTCAGATTAAACTTTGCGCTCACATGGTGCCCCAGCCTAACCTTGTTTTCTGAGCTCCTCAATCAGTTCCTCCTTGTGATCCAGCTGATCAGTCAGCCGTGTGGCTGAGTCCAGAGCTGAAGTGGCCTCATCCAGATTCACCTTGAAAGGAAAGATATGAGGCATATGAATCTTGATAAGTGGGGTACTTACACTCATAAATTCAGCATTACAACAAACCAGAAATTATGGAAACCGTTACACTTTAAAAACAGTAACGAAATATTTATATCTTAGCAGTAATTTATAATTGATGGTTTTTACTCTCTCGCACTTTGAAAATTAATCTCCCCAGGAATTCCTTTAGATATTCCTGCCATCTTGATTTTTTTTAACTGCTTTCTAAATCTCAGACCACAAAGGAAGTAGGAGACTCGGGTCAGGGAATTGTATTAGCCCACATTTTTTGTTTACTTACAGATTATTTTCCATTTTTACATAACGTAGATTTTATATCTGTTAGTATAATGAAATAAAGACCTGCAGTGCTGCAGCTTGGTCCTCTAACATCTCCACTTTCCTCCTTAACTCAGCCTTCTCCTTCTTGTGCTTCTCCAGCTCAGCTGAATACAAGGCTTTCTCCTCTACAGGTAGAGAGGGAGTAAATGCAAAGTGTAAATGGGTTTTCTTCCCCATATGTAAAGGAGAGGTTACATGCTCTCTTTCAATTGAAATTTCACAATTAGATATCACATATTGTATAGATATATCATTTTTATGAAGTTTTGATTTTGCATTGCATAATTTAAGTAAAGTGATCAGTGGTCATTGTTGACACACCACAGCACACAACAACGAAATGTGTCTTCTGCATTTAACCCTTATGTGACAATGTGACATAGCAGGGGGCAAATAATTCAGTGCCCGGGGAGCAGTGCTGGGGGCAGTACCTTGCTCAGGACACCCAATGGTACTTTGTAGGTTGGGGACTCAAACCAACAACCTCTTGATTACAAGTGTGCTTAGCTAACCTTTTGGCCATCACACAGACATCAGCACAAAGAAATTTGCAATAATATGCAAATAATGTAAAAGCTGGGAAGTATAAAAATCTGTGTGCCTGCGTGTTCTCCCCATGCTATTCTGTTTGTTCTAATTTCCAACACAGCCAGCTAACAACGGTAAGGTCAATTGTCTTTAAAATTGCCTATAGCACATGATGCTCTGCGAATGCATTGTGATGGATTGGAATCCTACCCACAGTGTCCCTGCCTCATTCTCTATGTTGTAGGCAACATGCTCCAAGACCACAAAAAGACCATACCGGAGAGGGAGTTACGGAGAATGCATGGATGGATGACGGCAACTTGCCTTGCTGGAACTGCTCTAGCACCATCTGCAGGTTAGAGAGTGACACTGCATATTGGTTGAGCTGCTCTTGGGATATGTGCAGCTGAGCCAGCGCCTTATCCCTTTGCCTCATAGCTTCAGTCAGCTGCTCCTGAAGGGACTCCACTTGCAGACTAGCTTGCTGGCTGCCAAGGGGATGAACCAGTTTCAAATTGGACAGCAAACTCCAATTTTTTATTATTTTTTTTTTAAAAAAGAACTGCAACGAACAAGAATTAGTACAACTCTTGCCGTCGCCGAGTCTCATCAGCATTGACCAGACTATCGGCTAAAAAGGCGCCCTTCACCTGGCACTCTCAACAGCATTCGAGGAGGTCATCAGTCGCTCATCCAGCTGCGCCACTTTCCTGCGCAGCTCTGACTCCCTGTCCTCAGCAGCTACCACCTCCCGTGTGTAAGAGTCCTCAATCTCCAACAGGTGGCTCCGCAGTCGCTCTAGTTCCAACGTCAGACGCTGCTCCTTGTCTCGCATGTGCTGCAGCTGGTAAAACAGACAATACCTGTGCTAGTGGTGTGATTTGTTATGTACTGGTACATAGTATTACCAGAGAGGGAGCACAAATGCATCTTATTTTACCACAGGGTTCCAGAGACCTTGATTATTATACCATGTCTGCGACATGATTCTGTTCTGCATATAAGGATTAAATAAGAGTTCCTAGGACATGAATTAAAATAACATCATATGAAAAAAGGACATTAAATGGTTCTCTGTGTGTCAGGAAAAGAAAAGGGAATAAATGTAAAATGTAAAATGCAAAATCAAATGAGTTAACTAATCCTTGGATGTGTCTTACCTCATTTTGTAGGGCAGATGTTTCCATTTGCTTCTGTTTGAGTGCCAGGATTACACGGTCTCTCTCCTGCTGGAAGGCCACAGCCTTCTCCTGCATTGATTTCACTTCATTGAGCAACTGATTCAACTCTCCTGACTTGCCCTGAAACGCATGTGAAAATCAGTAAGGTGGAAACACAGAACATGCTAATCAAGAAAAAGCAAGTAACACTACAGCCGGCCTGTCAAATTACAAACCCTCCAACACATGAAATTTAATACAAATAAAAGTAAGTACAGATCTGGTAGAATTTTCCCCAGTGCAAGTACAGCTGACTCATCTAGATTGCAGTAGTTGGGGCACAGATACCCACAACAGATAAATTGCATGAAATATTGGTCCCCTTGGCGAGCGAATTGAGCATGTTTGGCGTTCCCCAAACCAACACTGTACGAATATTTTTATGCGTTTACTAGTTACTAAACCTTCTGTGCCATTTTCTGGCCTTCGCGAGACTACGGCTTTTGCAAAACTCCAAAAAACTCCACAAAAAATTCCCATTTAATTTCTTATGCTGACCCTGTGATATATCAAAACTGATGGAGAAAGTCACGACACAATAGAGCAAACTAAGATTTCTCAGTAAATGTTAATATTATAGATTGCTATTGTGACTGTGCATTTCAGGTGTACTTTGCATTTAAAAGGGATATCATTATAAGAGTTGGAAACTCAAACATAAAGCAGCTTTGTGTATAATTTATCTTAAATCTCTAAATATACTTCCAGTCATAGGCTATGCTGTGTAAATATGTTATTTTTATCTGATGAAACATTCAAGAGACAGCTTAATTTTAGAATGTCAAGATGGCTTTAAATAAACTAGCTAAATTAAGAGACCACCCTTGGTCGAGTGTACCACAGATGCATCGAAATGTAGTGCATACAACTCCCCAAACCAACCTGCTCTCCTTCCTTTAGCATCTTCTCCATAGCTGCAGCCTTCTCTCTCATTGTACTCGATTCAAACTCCTTTTCCTTCAGCAGCAGGGAGACCTGCATGTTGGTCTCCTGCAGAGCACGAAACTCGGTCTCTTTCTCACGTGAGTGTGCAGCTACCTGTTCGTTCTCTTCTTTCAGCTTGCGCATGTCCAACTCCAGGATAAGTGTACGTTCCTTCAAGTTTGTCACTGCCTGTTTCAGCACCTCATTGTCATTCTCGCGGTTCCTGAGGGTCTCACTCACTTGACTCAGCTGGTCTCCCTTAGCTTTGATCAGTAGGTCCTTCTCCTTCAGCGATTTCTGCAGGGACTCCAGCTTATCACGGAGCTGGTGCATCTCATTCACTTGAACCTTCTGCTCATATGATGAAGCCAAAGACAAACTCTGATTATTTTCCTGCAGGGTTCGTATTGTGGCATCCTTTTCCGCAAGCAGTCTTTGCAGATGGTCCAAGTCCTGCTTCAGATGGTTTAGCTGCCTCTCATGTTCTGCACTCAGGTGGCTGGGAGGTACCACTTCAGTTGAAGTTACAGGTTCATCTACTAAAGACACAGACTCAGGAACTACAGAATCCAGTTTCCCAAGCAAGACATCCTTGGTGCTGCTTAGCTGGCTAATGGTCTGCTGAACCTGTGCAAGTTCCTGGCTCAGGCTACCTAGCTTTCTCTCCTTCATTTCATAGCTTTGGATCAGTCGAGCATAGTCAACAGACAGCTTAGAACTACAGTCACTATCAGCAGAAATCTGACCCTGCAGTTTGATGAGCTCCTCTTGCAGTTGTGCCGACTCGTGCTGCATGTTCTTCACAGTGGTAATCACCTGCTGCTTCCACTCCTCCATCTTCTTCACTTGCTGCTTTAGCGTGTCTCTCTCCTGCAGAAGTTCCTCAAACTGATTGCTACTTACTCCCCCCCCAGCACCACCACTAGAATCTCCACCTGATGTCTGCAAAACAGTCACCAGAGTCTGGCATTTCTGCGTCAGAGCATCAATTTCGATGTCCTTCTCCCGGATTATGCGAGAAAGATTCTGAATGGTCTCACGAAACATCTCCTGGCTCCCCGTTGGGTCGCCTGCAATGGATAAACGCTGATTCTCCTGCTGAAGTTTAAGCAGCATAGCTTCTTTGCCTGCCACGATGTCCATAAGGCGGTGATATTCAGAACGCAGTTGACTGTTCTCACGAGTCTTCTCATTAAGCACAGCTAATACCTGCTCACGCTCCACAGCATATGCTTGTAGCTGCTGTTGAAGTAACAACATGTCCTGGCTATAGCCACCTGCTGACACCCTTGCATGTAGGGCTTGGATCTCCAAATCTTTCTGTAATACCATCTGAGAGAGTTTGCCAACCTCATCCTGAGAGACTACCAACTGGTCTAGCTGCTTAGCTAAAGACAGATTCTTCTCATTTAGAAGACTGATCTCCGTTTCCTTCTCTTTAATGCCCCTTACCAACTTCTCAATTTCAACCTTGGACAGGTCTTGTTTCTCATTGCCACTCTCACCATTTAGGGACTGGGTCTTATCTTCTTGCAGAATTACCATGGCTGGTGGTAGATCCTGTGAGGATGGAGTCTCCACATTGACCCTTTGTGCACTTATCTGGTCAACAACCTCCTGCATTCGGGTAATTTCTTCATCTTTGGCTTGAATCAGTTTCTCATAATTGAGCAAACTCTGCTCGTGGCGCAACCGCGCCTGTTCCAGTTCATTCTGTTGTGCTTGAAGAGACTGCTGGGAATGCAGAAGGCTCACTCGTTGCTCTTCCGCTGTCTTCCCCAGGCTTGACAATTCCACTTCCAAACCATCCCTTGTCACCTTCAGCTGAGTAATCTCTGTCTCTAGTTCAGTGATTATGTCAAGAGTCTTGGGTTCAGCCAAGGCATGCGGCCTGCTCTGCTGGTCTCGTAGTCGGTCTATCTCTTCCTTTAGGTGACTGTTCTCCTCCTTCATTACCCCCAAATGTTTTTCCTTTTCTTCTAGCATACGTCTCAGAGCATCCCCTCCTTTAGCTGTTTGGAGATTCCGGTCCAGCTCCATCTGGACCTGTGTAACCTTTGCCTTTAGTGTCTCCACAAATATATCCTTTTCTTTCAACAATTCTGTTAGTTGTTTCTGTCCTGACACAGTCGTGGACAACATTTCGTTGGTCTCTCGGTGGTCAGCCGCCATCTGCTCGATCTTTCTCTTCAGCTCTGCAATCTCAAAATCCTTCTCGTGGTTTAGTTTGACTGCACGCTCATGTTCTGTCTGCAAGGCAGAGGCATCCATCGACTGGGCGCTTGTCAACTCCTCAATGGTCCGCTGATAATGATGGGCCTGTTCCACTATTTTTTTCTCTACTTGACTCAGTTCACTCTCCAATTCAACCTTCTCAAGCTTCAGTGCATTTATGCAAGTGTCCTTTTCCAGAACAACCCTGTTTAATGTTGTTTTCCCATCCTGGATCTCCTTGCTCAAGTCCTCTAATCTCATGGCGACTTCCTTAGCCTCTGCCTTTAGCTTCTGATTCTCCATTCTAATCTCATAGTCCTTAAACAGCACCGCCTCATGCGATCTCCTCACTTCTTGTAGTTCTCTCTTAAGGTCATCCACTTCCTTTTGCGCGGCATCTAGCTCCTCTATGTGAGCCTCAACCTCACTGGCTGTATTCCCAGCCTGGGCCAGCTCCAGTTTGACAGTGGACAGTTCTTGCTCCCTCACTTGGAGCTGTTTCTTCAGCACAGAGAGTTCACTGCGTGTATCGACACTGCGCTGCTGTGCCTGCCCCAGTTTTTCCTGTAGCTCCTTCACTGTCCCTTCCAGTTGTTGTCTTCTCATGTGCATGTCATTAAGGGCAAAGGCACTCTGGCTAAGTTTCTCCTTCTGATTATTTAGCTCCTTCTGCAACATCTGCTCCCGCTCTCGCACGGTTTCCAGCTCCAACTGCAGACGACTTCCTGAAGCATCTTCTTCCGTACGCAGTTCTGCTAGCTGATTTTTTAGGGAGATCAAATGCTGAGGAGGAAGGAAAATGGGGCAATAAGGAACAAAAATCAATGCTTTGATGGTGCATAAAATTATAAATGCATAAAATATAATGCATCAAATAAGATAAACAGACCTGTGTAGCCTCTTGATTCTGACGGTCCAATTCCTCCACCTCAGTACTGATTGTGTCACGGTCCAATAGGGCTGCCTTTAGAGCTCGTTCTCTTTCCTCTAGCTGTGACCTCAACTCAGCTACTATAACCGGAGAAACGTCAGGGGTTTGGTCCCTACCTTTCTCTGTAATTTCTTCCATATTCTTCAATTTCTGCAACAGATCCATCTAAAGATTGTAAAGAATTAACAGTAGCTCAATGAATTATTCTGTAATATTCACAGTGCAAAATGTGTCATTATGCATCTAGCTCCTCTATGTGACCCTCAACCTCACTGGCTGTATTCCCAGCCTGGGTCAGCTCCAGTTTGACAGTGGACATCTAGCTCCTCTATGTGACCCTCATCCTCACTGGCTGTATTCCCAGCCTGGGCC
>JAODUD010000026.1:11720523-11736656 GCA_026784285.1 Stomatorhinus walkeri
GGCTGTATTCCCAGCCTGGGCCAGCTCCAGTTTGACAGTGGACAGTTCTTGCTCCCTCACTTGGAGCTGTTTCTTCATCTTCAAAGATCATGTCATTATGCAAGGTCAGATTGTGCTAAACAGGTAGTACATAGAACTACATATTCCCCCCCCCCCCCAAAAAAAAATGTAGTGTATGTGTGTATATACATTTTTTCCATAAAATCAATGGGAATCCTTCCACCAATGCATCTGGTTACTAGTTATTTTGATTTTTAAGATGCTTCAATAGTATTATTTTAACCATCTATAAATATGAATATATGAGCTTTCATGAACTCAAAAAACAATACAAGAAAAACGAACCCTTTCTTTTTCAACCTCAGCTTTTTCTCTCGTCAACGTTTCAATTATTGTGTTGAGCTCTAAGATATCTGCGTGTTCCACTTCGGGTTCATTCTGTGTAGTTAAAAAAAAGCTATATTAATAAATAATTTAAAACAACAGACTAATCGATTAAATTATTAATGCAAAGAATCAACACACCTCATTAAGACACTTTAACCTTGAGATCTCCTTTTCTGCTCCTAGAGATGGTTTGTTAGAACAATTATGTCAACTACAGTAATGGTGCCTTAATATCAGGAGTCAGAATTTCAAGATGTCTAAGATCATTCAAATTTAGATTTTAAAAAAAGTACATCAACTTTGCCTTTCCTTAAAAAAAAATAATCAATTAAGGCAGCTATCGTGTTACCTGCAAGGGCCTTTTTCAAAATCTGAATCTCATTATCCAGTTGTGCTTTGAGCAGAGTTTTTCCCTCTTGTTCTTGCACCCGTGTTTGAAGTTCCTCTACTGAGCTCTGTAGTCGGGCATAGTTTTGCATCAGTTGGCCATTCTCTGCCTGAGCCTCGTCCTTCTCTCGCTGTAGTAAGGTCTGCATTCCTCTCGCTTCTGCCAAGCTGTCACTCAGCTCCTGTAACGTCTTGCTCTGACGTGCTGCTTCATCCTGCAGGATTCCAATCTTGGTCTGCAGTTCTGCAACTTTGGATGATTCTTGTGATGTGCCTGGAGCACCTGTAATGATTTAAATGGGAAAACAGGGCGGCTCGATTATCATAAAAATCATAATCACATTAAGTTTGGTTTGGTTTAGTTTTTTTTTATTAAAGTTAAAAAAAAAACTAGTCTTTTTAACAGTGTTTTTCCTTGAACTCCCCATATATAATTCAACTGAAAAACAAATAAAAAGGAGCTGGAAAGGGGTGAGCTGGATTTATAACAAGACAACAGGGCAACGGTCATGGGACAAAATGAATATTGTGATGCATTTCATCTTGTTTATTTTTGCTTGGAATATCACAGGACGCCAAAATCGTAATTGAAATTCAATCAACTGCCCATCCCTAAGGGAAATTCCACAGAAATCACTATCTGGAACAATTTCATGAAATAAATCACAAAATCAGTCAACATTCAAGTATGATGAGCAACACGTAACATATTTCACCACAGGTTTTGAAATCACAATTATAAAACGTAACATTTTTTTTTGCATAAGAAGATACTGACCACTTTGGATTTGCTCAAGCTCCTCAATCCGCTCTTCATACTCAGCCAGCTCTTCCCGGTGACGGCGGGTGATCTCGGCCATCTTCTGACGATGGGCATCTTGCATTGCGGCCAGTTCATGCTGGTGTTCATCCATTTCACGTCCCATAGTCTCTCGTAACTCCTGCTCAAGGAAAAGCAGAAAGAAATGTACAAAAACAAAAATTTACCACTTCAGAAAGATCAAACCTTATCCATCATGATACACGGCTCACCTCCCTGTCATCTCACAACTTGACTGCTGTAGCTGTATACTGGCAGAACTGTTCATACTATTAACAGCATCACGATCATGGCATGCATGCCTGCTTTTTGAGTTCTTACTACGCTCCCTTGGGTGATGTTTATTGGCAAGGCTTTTCTGATATTAGGTTATAAGTAGAGGTGGGAAGTAATGAAGTACAAATACTCCATTATTGTAAGTAGAACTTTTGAGTATCTGTACTTGTCTATTCTTGTGCAAACTTTTACTACGTACATTTTAGCAAGAATATCTGTACTTTCTACTCCTTACATTCTCAAATCAGGCTTGTTACTCGTTTTGTTTAATTTAAATGGCGTTTATTAGGGCATTTTGCCGTGCATCTTACCTACTCCGAATCAATAATGTGCACCATCCAGACAACTTGACTGGTTGGTTGAGGCTTAAAAACGTTTGCAAACATGCACAGAAAGGACAATGCCATTGGGGTATCCGTCTTTGCACATGATGCACAACACAATAGACTCCAAGAACTTCACACACACCATAGGGCTACCAGAACCTTCTGTTTATCTTCTTTTGAAGCTAAACAGAGGGTCCTGCAGTCTGTGCCTCAGTTCTTCTGGCTTACACAAACACACAATATATTTGCATCAAATAAAGTTTTTTGAACACGACGCACATTGAATTTGTAATCCCTCAATCTTTTACAGTACTATAATAATTTTTTTGCATGATGTGATTGGGAAAATGGCAATCATCGTGTATAATGATGGTAATGGCCAATGGAGCTTTAAGTATTTATCTGGCTTTATTTTTCTGTGCTTGGATTCTACATGGAGTCCAGTCATCTTTGCCCTAAAATGCTGGTTTTGTCCTTTGCAAGGGTACTTCATACTTTTATACTTCAAGTATGTTCTAGAGCCTGAACTTTTCACTTTAACCTGAAGAAAAAAGTGAAGTCAATACTTCAACTTTTACGAGAGTATTTGTAAAAACATGTATCTATACTTCTGCTTGAGTGAAGAATCCATCTACTTTTGACACCTCTGGTTATAAGTAGTGTTCAAATACCTCTTTTTCCCATAAGCATCTTGCATTTGTTACTGGTCACTCACTGAAAGCTGAACTATTATCAATTAAACTACGAACTTCAATAGGAGACTCCATTCAACTGTATTTCTTAAAAACGTTCCAAAAGAAAACCAACCAACCGCAACAATGCCTCAGCGCGCACAAGACATTCACTATCATCGTCAATGCTTCAAAAGCAATTTAGTGACTCTCACATCCAGCCTAGTGTCCAAGAAGGGTCTCGCATGACAAACAGTTCCAAGGTAAGATTACAGTCATCTATATAAAGACCCTCATAAAGTGCATGGAAAGACACGAGCACTAAGAAAAGCAAAGAAGAAGGGTAGCAGACCATAACATGGCTTAAATTAATATTTGTGCTGATTACCACCAGAGTTAAAGTGCAAAATCCTGTCTGGTCTCCACTTTGTATTTGCTTGAAATCCATATAAAAACACACAGGTTTACTTGACTTAGATTGCTAAAAGACCGTTTGACTCCTCTGACAATTACAAAATTCTTAGTTATTTAGCCAGCAGCATAGAACAACACAAGTCAATGTTATAAATGTTACTCCAAATAAGGAAAACAGAACTCGTTTTACAAGATACAAAATATAGACAAAATGGTGTCTTCTGCTAAGCTTTTAGCAGAGAATCGGAATTTCACTGAGCACGATGGACAAAGCAGGACAAGAGCATAGAGCTAAGTGACCACCTACCTGATAGGTTTTCAATTTCCTTAAATATTTATAAAAATAAATCAGCAAAAGGGCAAGCTAGCTACCATATAATGCTAACAAAGTGATCAACCTCACCTTGATGGTTTTCTGAAGTTTTACTATGTCTCCCTGGTCAACGTTGGAGCTGGATGTTCCAGGAGCTTTAGAGGCCTGCAGGAGACGAATGAATGAATGAATGAAAACAAAATCAAACGTTTGGACATAATTTCTCAAAAGTATATAAGAAAAAGTTTCATGCCCAACATCTACTCCATTACAAGAAGCATTCTTGCTTTTATATACAGGACAATGGGATATATTTTCACTTCAACCTTGTTCCACACTGGAAACCACATCAGGGCCAGTGGTTCTTTATCCAAACCATACGTCTAAACAAGTATAGAGAACAACAAAAGAATTGACACAGTATAATGGAGTGTTATATAGGTGGACTTTCATGAGACAGTTCATGAAGTTCGCAGTACATAAGGAAGTGAAACAACTGATTAAGTATAAAAGTCCAAAAACTTTGCTGAAATGTCTAATGACAGTACACAAAACACTAGGCTAAATCAATTTTGATATCAGCCTAGGACTAGGTGAAATGCTAAAATATTCTATCATAATTTATTTTCCTTATCAAACAAACAATATTGGCAATTATCACGATAATTAGTTTTCTTTACTTCGATGCTCCATTTTCACTTAGAATTCCCTTAGAATTGCCCTTAAAGAGATTCAGAAAATGAAAAAAGTTGAATGGATTGCAATCTGAAATCTGACAAACAAATAATACAAAAAAAATCATCAAATACATTGACTAATCGCAGCAGCCCTAATGTTTAGCATAGTTTATTCAACGCATTTATTCTATTTGTCCATTTACTGCACTTGAAATAAACTGAGGGACAACAACATTAGCATGTTGTCTTGAATATCAAGGAAATACACTGAAAATTTTAGCACTCATATCCACAAAAAGGACTGCACAAGTGCAGTGTGAAAACATGTAAAACCCAGAAAATCACACATGGGCCTAATATTTTCACTGTACCTTGTTGATTTAAAAGATACTCTGTATGAATCAAACATTGTTTGAAGTGAAAAATTACCTGTACCAGTTCTTTCCAATGAGACACTTCAGCCTTTAGCCGAGACACCTCACTGGACAACCGGTTGATCTCCTGCTGTGACCAGATAACGTCACCGATATCCATCTCATCTCCCTGGAAAGCCCGATGGGGCCCTGTAGCGTCAGGCAGGAAGGAGGAAGCAGTGCTCACAGGCAGCACAGCAGGTTCAAAAGATGATTTAGCAGACTGTCGCAGCTTCTGCATCTCCTCTTGTAATCCACTCTGACGTACTTTCAAGTGACTGATCTCGACCTACAGAAAGTTTTTTTTTTGTTAGTGTAGTATTTTATTAATAGCATATTTTGGCATTTAATTTTTTTGGCCAATTTGACATTACTACAAACAAGACTCAAAAAAAAATAAATGAAGCCTCTATCGCTAAACCTATGCTATGCTTTTTTACCACAGTCTTATTGAGGTGGATAATACATTGATTCAAGGTTAGCGCTGTAGCATCGCAGGTCCAGCGCAGTCTTGGCAAAACTGAGTGACGAAAACCCCCTCAGTGTGTGATAGTGTGTGTGTGTGTGTGTGTGTGTGTGTGCGTGTGCGTGTGTGTCCTGCCCAGGGTGTCCCCTGCCTCAGGTTCTGTGCTCGCTGGGATAGGTTCCAGGGCTACCAGGAACCTCTCTTGAATATGTGTTTATGAAAGATGGACAGAGAGATATTAAAACAAACTCTTGCCTTTAACAGTCTTTGGCTTCTGGCAGATTAATCTGAATAATATTTCACATAATAATTTATGCTACTGATCAAGGATTATGTCAGTAACAGGACCTTCAGTAATCATCATAGGACAGGACCATGGGGGAGTTCATGCATTTATCCACTGGTAGTCTGCAAATCTATACCTCTTTTTGCTGCAAAAGGTTCCTATACTCCATGGACTGCTGTTTGATCTGGATCTCTGATGCTTCATGCTTTTCTTCCAGTTCTGCATGGATCTTTTTCAGTCGTTCATACTGAGGATGAAGACACAGACTTTGTCCATGGGTCCAATATAATTTTTTTATTTTTTTTTAATCTGGGGGAAACAATACTAAAAAAAAAAAAAAAAACATTCTGCAAAATGGAAGCTATGATTTTACAGGATAAAGTCAGGGTAAGGCTCCATCACCTGGAGATAGGCCGGGACCTTCATACCGTCCAGATATTATACCACGCAATATGGTACATTATTTCGGCATTTCGAAATATTGGTGATAAAATTAACAATAAGATAAATACATATGGAAATGCGAGAAGACGTACCTCAGACTTCTGAGAAGAGTGTGCTGCCTCCAGGTCAGTCAGTCTTGAATTAGAAACCTTCAGTTCAGTGGCAGTATCTGCGCCAAGAAAAGACAGTTAACCTGTTCAACTCTCATTTTTAAGTTACTCACAATTGGGGGCAGCATGTAGCACAGTAGGCTAAGGCTGTGAGCCTGTGATCAGAATGTCGCTGGTCGCTTTAGTTCAAGCCTAAGCAATGCCCTTAACCTCCTGCTCCGGCACGCTGTGGCGACACAGTCCTCGTGTGTAACATACATTGGTGATATTAACCCCGTACATCAATCAGGCTCAATTAGCAGTATGTCCTGAAATTTAATATGCTGTGTTCATGATTCATTTCTTTTCCAAATCCCAAAGCTTCTTTACTGTACTGGACGTTATGTTACATACACACTTCCAGCTCTGCTTCTTAGTTCCATTAATAACTTTACATATGGATGTGCAACAGATACATAAGGTGGTATATAAACTGAACAAACTGTAACAGCTTTACGTAAAGTCAAGCCAACTGCCACCGCCTGTGGGTTGCTGTTAATCGTGATGCGGTGATGGATTATATCTTGTCTTATCAGACCAGCTGTATCACCAATACCGCACAAGCCATTTTGACCAGAGCTACTGAATACTGGACAGCTCTTGAGACTGAGTGGTAAGGTTCCCGGTGAGTTCCCCAACTCCCCGCATTTGTCTGTCTTTGATCCACATGGGACATTACTTTAACGAGGTCATACGGCCACTTCCAAAACAGCAGAATTTGGTTAGTTTTTGACTCTTCTTTATCATAACCTTCCTTGCCACTTTCACAGTGAATTTGCTTATTTTTTGAGCTACTGGGTCCGTGACCATATATTTTTGGCACGTGAGGCATCACAGTGAGTTAGGGATAAATAAATCCACTGGCATGTCCAAAGAACTGATCTGAATCCTCTGTTGGATATAGGTTATGAATGTAATTGTATAGGCATCACTTTCAGTGGTTCAGTGTTCCCTCTTCATCGTTATCATCTTTACACTCATCACACCTTACTACTTAAATTTTAAGGCTGTGTCTCTCTCTTTCCATATCATCCAATTCACTTTGCTGTTATTCAGAGGTGCATTCGAAGAGGCCTTTATATTGGTAAACAGAAAAATTTTAAGCGCATGCCACCAGAATATAGTCCGACATCAGCCGTTTCACATTCCAGCAATTCCTGAAAAGCCCTTCTATATGGCAAATGGAGAGAACTTGATAACAGGCATGTTAGCAAACAGACATTCTATAGTCATGAACTTCGGCCAATCATTATTATTTGGAGAAACCATCCACGTTCTAAAACAAAGTCTATACCCTGAACCAAGAATTGTTTGGCAACTATAATTAAATGATTATTCAGCCCAGTTCCTCAGCCACCCACAGCCCAAAGATGGGATGCACAGTGCCACAGATACCCTCCAGATTATGCATCAAGGACAAAGGAATGAGACATTCAAGCAAAAAACACAAAACAAAAAACATCTACTCAACTGACCCTCAGATGACAAAGCTCGCAAAACTTTCCCAGCCAATTGATGATACATACATGATTCAAACACTGGTATTTTCTATGAAGTGGGCTAAATGTTCAGTTGTAAGACAAAGTCACATGTGATACGTGAGAAACTATTAAAACAAAGTTTGACCAAAATGCAATGCAAATGCATGGTTTTCTACTCGGTTTACAAATATTATATTATTCAGTATAGACATTTTCTCCATTCCAAACAAATATCTCAGAATAAAAACAATAGCAAATGGCCATATTTGTGGTGCACGAGTCAAATAAAGCAGCTATAACATAAGGGGAAAGTAGTTACTTGGTACTGTTGACAGATCACAGCATACAGCGTACGACGATGAAATGTGTCTTCTTTCACTCCTTTAGTTCAATTGTTCTAATACATTCACATATGTCACATCTGGAAACTTTCCGGGAGGTCAGGAAGTTTTTGTGAGAGAGACAGGGTGCAAAAGAGTGACAGTGGCATCACAGTGGACTCTGAGGTGAGGTAATTTTTAAATACAAGTACAACAAGTAGTGAAATGTACCCTGATTCAGTCCTGAGGCTGCGCAATAAGATTTTGCAAATTAAAGATAAACATAAAAAGGGTAGGACTAAAGGTTATGAAAATATAGAGAAAATATATCCGAATAAAATGACAGTTATAGGAATAGAGGCACAATTATAGGTTCATTGTATCAGGATCTGCATTGGTATCAGAAGTTGTGTATCAGAATTGTCTCAGAACTGAAAAAATGTGGATCAGCCCATCCCTACTTGATATACCTTAAAAATTCGATATACCACCTAGGCCCTAACTCAAATTCACAAAGAACTAACAAGTTGCTTATTCTAACCCATAGAAATTACCCTGTCACTACGCACGGATGGATCATGCCAAGAATACTTTCACAAAAGCTACCACTAAAACGGCGGGTCCTGTGCCGCACCCTGGAACACATCAAATTACGCGACCCACCAATGCTTCTGTAGCATTCCTGTGAGAGCTCAGTATTTCAGGTTTGGAATTTTATCCTTGCAGGCAAGTCATGCTTCTTGGTTTCATTCATTCAAGTCAAATCATCAAAAGAAAAGGCAATGTTATGCTATATTATGTAGCAAGAGGTTGGAAGACACAAATCAGGACAACTGTACAGGTCCAGATTTATTGGCACCAAAAAAAGCCCACCACTATCTATTTTTCAAATAGGACCCAACGGCATAGCATGCAAAGTCTACTGCATTTTGATAGCGTTAAGATTACATATGGTATTTTGTAGCATTAACAGTGCACATTTCACTTCTCTGTGCATTGTTTATGCAACAGGAACTGAAGGCAGCTTGTTCTGATGAGTTGTAAAAGTGTTATCAAAGTTCACTTTAAGCACAGCCTGTCATCGCCTGCCTTTGTTTACTTATGCCTACAATAGCTGTTATGTCAATATTTTAGAATTAAATTTATTTCATAATTGTTATTAATAATTTCATATTAATTATGATTTCATAATGCAGTCGAAAGTTCCTAGGGCAAAATAAATGTTTATTACCATCCTTAAAAATGATCATATTCAGAACATATTTAGGTACAAAGTGATAAGTTGTCAAACAAAACAGGGGTAAACACCAGCTGATACACAGATTTAATACACAAATTTTTGACTATCCAAAGTAGCAGGGGGATATTTTCACTGATATTTTCTTTATCATCTGCAATATATACCAAACTATGTGCGGAATCAAGAGAAAGGGGCTTATCAGAATAAAAAAAGCTGCTTGATAAAACCCACTAAGGCAAGAAATGCGGGTAGCTGGCAGCATGCACATCTGGGGAGGCGAGTACAAATCCTGAGAAGACTTGGGCTAACCATGCATCAGGAGGCAGACCAAGGGGCAGTTCTTGCTCCAGAGAATATTTGGGACATAGTCTAGACATTGTCACACATCCTACTACAGTGCAACTCAGATAATGCTTAGAAAAATTACAAAAAAAGGAAGACAAAAAAATCTTTAAAAAGCAGGACCAACAGTATTTTACTGACGGTGCCAGTTAAGTTCTCATCTCATCAGACCTGAGTTTACTATACAGTTGTTAGGTGCAACGTCTGACATTGTACACCAAACAGATATTATACTTCACTAGATCAAAAGTTACACTTAAAATATGAGTAATTCAACTATTTTCAATTTCAATGAAGCACCTCACATAACGGCAAATCACCTCACAATGTATACAAAAAACACGAACAGGGACAGATCCGTATTAGGCAACGGTTTCTTTGCCCTTCACTTTGGCAAGTAGGTGATAATAATGAATGAAGTTGCTTTAACCCCCATGTCCTGACAGGCCGCGACATCTCTAAGAGCCCTGATGTGCAATAGCCAAGCCGTCGAATTATTACACTGAATAAACTCGAACACCAACAATCAATACGATATTTACAGCAGTATTATTCTTTTGCATTTTAATCACCTAGTAAGGAAGGTATAGCTAATATAAAAAATTAAATTGCTTTCGCTAATAAAAGGCTATACATATGGCTCTGCAGTGTAAGATTCCCACGACTTGTTTACAACCTCTATCGTTAAAAATTTTGTATGAATGACTGACAGCATCACAGAAAGTTTAACCATAAAAATAATCAAAGGTAAAAGCATGACACGACTAGCATATGCAAGCAAAGTAATGGTATGGCGGCTATATGAGCGTATAGATTTACTAACATGTAGTAAGAGATTACGCCGTACTAACATGCAGTTTATGGTGTGGAGAAAGATAAACTCACCTCCTACTTCTTCGGCTCCTTCTAGCAGGATGTCTTTGGTGAAGTTGGAGATCTGTTCGGTGAATGAGGACAAGTTTCCCCCAACCTGACCGAGAGACTGGCCAAGCCCGGAACCCAGTCCCCCGAGCCACGATGACATCTTTCCAGGGCTAAGAAGTAATATCTTAAAATGGGCAGCCTTCGAAAAAACTAGCTAAGAATTACTATTCTGATACCGACGTAGCTTTTATTTAAGTTACCTTGTAAAACATCCAGTTTTCGAAGCGTCAGCTTTGACACCAGCCCCGTGACCCACCGATAACCCGTCAGCGTTTTAATTAGCAGGCTAACTTACCAACTACATAGTTTCCCGTTTAAGCTGAACTACTCCGGCGAAATATCGCAGACGTTCGCCTCAGAAATCCTTTGCCCGCAATCACACTGAACCCCAGGATTACTCTATATTGCTAAATATTTACTCGTTTCTTTCATCTAAGTGTTATATCCCGTGTAATCAGTTTGTTTGGGTTTTGTGAAGCAGCCGCAACAACGGATCTATGCCTGCCACCTCGACCGCAGCCATCGTACCCCGTATGTTACCGACTGTCACACAGAATACGTGGACAGTCCAGCGGCATCATGGGATGTATAGTTACAGGTAAATAACACGTTAAGCAACTGACCCTGGATCGGTTTATCCGTTTTCCGCATTATTTTTATGCTAAAACTTGAGAGGGTAATCCGATCTCAGATCAGAGACACGTAAATCAATTCTCGGGGACAGGAAATGATTCCCCATAGATAACTTTGTTCATATCGTAATAAAGTAATAGATGACGACCTCCATATTTTATGTGTTCTGTCTTGGGAAAAGACATTTATTTTCTGTTTTTGCACGTAGGCATCATAATGTTGTATATATTGCCTATTTGTATGTGGGTTGGTGAAGCCAAAAACATAGACATGGATACAGATTGAAGCCACGTTGCTCTTTATTTAAGCTCACAGCACAGTCATTGTAAAGACAGAGTATTTGGCAAAGAACGGCACCGAACTCAGTCTGGAACGTAAGGAAAAACCTAAACGATCATATTTACAATAAACTCCGCTTTGCATGCTGGGAAGGCGGTGACGTCAAACCTGCGACGGGTTGGCCGCTGTACAATGAAACAGTAAGCATTTATCAATATTCCGTCAATTTGTTTAATATCGGGTCTTGTAGTAATTCTAAACATGCAGCTTTCAAAAGTTACAAAGTTAGGGGATCACACACCGGGAAATTTAGATACGTGTTGAACAGTAAGAAACTGAAGTACCTAGAGAAACCTGCATAAACAGAGACAACACGCTATCGCCACACAGCAGAAGGCAGAGCTTTTAACTCGCAGCCTTGAAGTTGTGAGGCCAGTGTGTTGCCTTTATACATTTTAATTAAATAATCAAAATATTGTATCGCCAGATCTTATTGGGAAACTGTAAATAGCCCCTATGTGTTGTCAATGCTTAAACCCTGCCCGATCCTCGCGTGCCTGTAGTTATTGTGTAAACTAGTTATTAGTTGTAGTTATTGTTGATTTAAATAATTTCTTTGACAAAAACAAAGCTTTTTCTACACCAGAGGTAGAAAGTGATCACTCAGAGTGATTTTGTAACTGTTTAAAAATACGTATTGCAGATATATGGCTCACCCATGGCTTGTTGGAAATCTCAGTAAGAGTACATTTTCATGGCATGGTAAAAATCAAAGATTGTGTAAGTGTCTTTTTTCAATGTCAAAGTTCATCTTGTGTACTGGACTTTTTTACTACTTTTGGATATGAGAAAAAAACAGTGAAGGGCTTGGAGTAAAAAGTCAATATTTTGTAATGAAATACACAAAATATGGACAAAAGTATTGGGACACACCTCTTAATCATTGAATTCAAATGTTTGATTCAGACCCATTGTCATAGGTGTATAAAATCAAGCACCTTATCATGCAATCAGGTTTACAAACATTTGTGAAAGAATGGGTCATTCTGAAGAGCTCAGTGAATTCATGTCTGGTACAATCACAAGATACCACTTTTGCAATAAGTCACTTTCTAAAATTTATTTCCTGCTAGATATTCCATGGTCAACTGTAAGTGGTATTATTGCAAAGTGGAGGGATTTAGGAATAACATACTCAGCCATGAAATGGCAGATCACAAAAAGTATCAGAGTGGGATCACTGAGCGCTGACGCACACAGGGTGTAAAAGTCGCCAACACTGTCAACTCAATAACTGCAGCGTTCCAAGCTTCCTCTGGCATTAACTGCAGGACAAAAACTGCACTGGAAGCTGCATGGAATGGGCTCCCATGGCCGAGCCGCACCAAGCACAATGCCAACCGTCGGATGGAGTGGTGTAAATCACACCAACACTGGACTCTGAAGCAGTGGAAGTGTGCTCTGTCTGCCAGTCTGATGGACGAGTCTGGGTTTGGCAGATGCCAGGAGATTGTTACTTGCCTGATTGCATTTTGCCAGCTGTAAAGTTTGGGGGAGGAGGGATTATGGTGTGGGGTTGTTTTTCCAGGGGTTGGGCTTGGCCCCTTAGTCCCAGTGAAAGGAATCCATAATGCTTCATAATTCTGTTCTTCCATGGTTGTGGGAACACTTTGGGGAAGGCCCTTTTCTGTTCCAGTATGACTGTGTCCCATTGCAGAAGTAAGGTCCATAATGGTTGGGTGAGTTTGGTATGGAAGAACTTGACTGGCCCCCATAGAGCCCTGACCTCAACCCCATCAAACACCTTTAGGTTGAACTAGAATGAAGATTGTAAGCCAGGCCTTCACATCCAACAAAAGTACCTGAGCTAACAAATGCTCTTCTGGATGAATGGACAAAATTTTCTATAAACACACTCCAAAATCTTGTGGAAAGCCTTCCCAGAAGAGTGGCAGCTGTTACAGCTGCAAAAAGAGGACCAACTCCATATTGATGCCTATGAATTTAGAATGGGATGTCAAAAGTTCCTGTGCATATATTGACCAGGTGTCCCAATACATTTTACCATATAGTGTATATCCGTACAGTGAACCCACAACATCTATAGTGAAAAGTGATGATAAAGGAATTTATCAATCTTATCAGTACTTTGCATAAAACGCTAAATCAAAATGCTATCTAACATGAGATAATAGGTTGCATCTCTTTAATACAAAAATTATGCAGTATATAAAAGAAACAATTTGACTGTATAACCTGTTGTCACGTTTATTAAAAGTTAAATTTCTTAGTTAATATAATCTCTACAGGAGAAAACAAACATTCAATTAAGAAATTACACAGAAAAGACAAACTGAATAAACCATAACCTTAAACCATAATTTAGACACTTGCATTTGCAATTTAGACTTTTTGCAACTCCAGGGGATACTTTGGGTTAATACTCCCTTTGAGTGGGTATTTAATCATTCAGAAGGGCAAAGCAAATGGGTAAGAAGGAGAAAAATACCTCACTGTCTTACAGAATGTGCAAACTGCAAAGTACAAGCAATTGCTTCCTTAAAGGAAGGTATAAACCAAGGATCAGAAGCTTGATCAACTCTTAAATGGATTTAATTTACTGGTCCTAAATGAATCATGTATCCATTTCGATGTCCGAGACCTATCTTCTCCCAGGATGGCCATGGTGCATTTCCGGTGTGTATGTCAGTAGAACAATCATCACCCATAGGTGTAGTAGTGCCTGAAAGCCAAGTGTTTAGTTTTAAACACCCTTAAATTGTATGATACTCAGTACAGAATGTATGCATCCTCTACACAAACAGCCACATTCTAATAGCACTCACCATATAGAGAATTACGAAGACTCTTGCCATTGGGTACCGCCGCAAAAATATACCCAATCGAATGCTGGAGGGAGGGAAAAAGCAAGCTGCTGTGTGTTGCTATAGACTTTTTTGACCAGTGAAATGGGAAAATAACAACAATAATGATAATAATGAACATACACACACACACACACGTTGTACATATGTATAAACATACGTACATAAAGAACATCCAGGCTAGTTAAGTCCTTCACGGAACACAGAACATGGAAAAGCTGACCTGAATGTGTCTATCGTGTTGGCGGCTCTGCGCACTTTGCCATACATGCCAGCACTTGGGCCTTCAGGATCACTAAAGAGGACGGGCACATTATTCCGTGCCCGTGCGCCAGCGCCTGTATAAGAGCAAACCACTGATAAGGACTCGGGCAGTGCCATTTTCTCAATGCTCACATACATGCTACAAGTACAAAATTACTAAACATCAGCATACACTCTACAATTATACTATTTATAGGAAAGGATCCATCCGCCCAGAACTGCTTGTGCTGGTTACGGGGCCTCTGTAATCCCAGGCCGGGTTACATCCTGGATGGGATGCCAGTCCATTTCAGAGCATATTTATGCACACACTCACACATAATCATACTCTTTAGGCAACCGTGAAACACTGATTGGGCTAATTGTCTCGGAACTGCAGGAAGAAATCTACTCAATATGGAAAGAA
Source organism: Stomatorhinus walkeri (assembly GCA_026784285.1). Taxonomy (NCBI): domain Eukaryota; kingdom Metazoa; phylum Chordata; class Actinopteri; order Osteoglossiformes; family Mormyridae; genus Stomatorhinus; species Stomatorhinus walkeri. The sequence continues at coordinate 11,735,327 of JAODUD010000026.1, forward strand.
CATACAAACTTCACACACGTGAAGCGGAGGTGGGACTCAGACAAAATTCTCAAAAAGGGTTTTTAACTGAAAAGGCTAAGTTTCAGCTGTACACACATCACACATGTTCATGCTGTTAAAAGGCTCCATCTTGTATGACCTTATTCAGTCCACTCACCAGGCTTCTCCATGTTGATGCAAGGCCCATTGGCTTGACTTCCCTGGATACTCTTCATCTGCTCCTCCAAACGCTCCAACTGAAACACCAGCGAGCTCTTTTCCGTGCCCAGGGCCTCCAGCATAGTCTGCTTCTGAATCAGCGTTTCTGTCAACTGATGGAGACGACTCTCCAGCTCGGCTTGGCCGCTGGTGCTCAGCGTCTTATTGGTAAGCTGATCCATCAAAGAAGGACAAAGAAAAAAGAAAAGAAACTCCATAGGAAAACAGGCAGCATATAAAAGGAAAGGCTTCAATTATTTTACTCCTACTCTTAAACCCTTTAGAACGGAAAAATCTCCACAAATACAATAACAGAATTACAAGCAGAGGAAAATCTGGCTACAATTCGAAAATAATTGATTTATTTTGTTTGAAATACCATCAGGCCACTGCTGTAGTATCCCAACTATCAAATTATACTGCATAATGGATTGCACCCTTCACTAAATGCGTGACATTTTGGCAATGGAATTACCGCTGCTGTAGAGCTGTCCAAATAGGGAGCTTTCAGTTACAATTTTCTGCTATTAAAGTTGCATTATTGAGCTTTTGGTTTTGTTCCTGTTCCTTTAGTGTGTTATATAGCTTTATGTGCATGTCGACAGTCTGCAGAGTCTCAAGGCTCAGAGTAAGCATCAAAGGGAGTAACTCTCACCACAGAAACCGCTCCTCTAATCTGCCTGAAACGCCTTCTTTGAATTCCAGCCCTTACTTCCGTGACATGGTTAGGTCATCATGTAACACAATCCTTGGCAGTCTACCTAGAAGGATTTGTTTGCAAATTGCAAAACAGGGGTGGAACGTGTAGGGTAATCTGACCAATCAGTGCACACTGAGCTCATCGGGGGTGGGGCTTAAAGCTCTAAGAGCATTTCAGACAGAGTGTGAATAGGGTACAATGTGAGAAAAATAGTGTGCTTTTGGAACACTGAAGCATGTAAATCTATTCTAGCAGACCCCAAAAATAAAATTATGGGCAGTGAAAATGAGCATAATAGGCCCCCTTTAAGGATACAGTGGTACCTCGAGATACGAGTTTAATTCGTTCCGTAACCTTGCTCGTATCTCAAAGCAATTTTCCCCATTGAAATTAATTGAAATGCCATTAATCCGTTCCAGCCCCAAAAATGCT